>CAUYRH010092100.1:0-24974 GCA_963574655.1 Perodicticus potto | reverse complement strand
GCTCCAGAGGTTTGCACCTGCCTGGGTCACAGTGAGGTCTGTGGCTCCATTTTCTGTCACTGTTTGGCAGGGGGAGGTGAGACCTGACAACCTGGGTACTTGATAGGGGCTGGGGCAATTAACTCAGTTCCGGCCCTGTCCCTGATTGATGTTGCTGATAGAACAGAACAAGTTCATAGAATTTGTTTCTGTCATGGCTATTTTCCCCTGGTCAGGCATTGGGCTGCAAATAGGTCTGACTCAGTCTGTGAGTTCTAGCCCTTTGTCTCAGCTTTCATCCTCTGAGGGCCAGGTGTTTCTGAAGCTAAGCAAAGCAGCCTCTACCCTGGGAGTCGGCTGACTCTACAAGTATTCTAATCCCCGGTACCGCCTCAGGCATATCCTTCATGTGCCTTGGTTGCCGGTCCACTCTGCCAGTGGGTGCCACCGGAGAAGCTGCCCACTTCCCCTGGCTGCCCAGAGAGACTGGGAGTGTCACCTCAAAACATACCCAGGGGTGCGAGCCCTCCTGCCATTGTTCCTGCTGCAGCTACCATTTCGTGCCTCAGGGGACCTTCTTTCCAGCTCGGCCTCCTCTCGGCTCACTTTCCTCTCACCACTCCCAAGCTAGAAAATCAGCACAGATAAGCAACAGTCCTCACCCCGTCTACAACCCTCAAGAAAATGTCCAAGAATCTGGACTCTGTGGGGGACACGCCTCCAGATCTCAGAGTGAGAGTGGAGGGGGAATGCCAGGAGCTCAAACTTGCAGGTAGAGAATATATACGGTTTTATACAGTTTTATGCCTGGCAGGAGAGTGCCACGGCACCCTAGTCGGGGAAGGAGGTCTGGTTTTTAGAGGGCCTTTCCCATGGGATAGAGTGGGAGGACATCTGAACTCTGCTCACTTGTTTGTATGGAGGTATGGAGTATACTGTGAGCCGCTCTCATGGGGGAGGGTACTCCTGTCCACTTGGTGATGTGCTCTGTACCTTTTTGTTTGTGTCCTTGGGATCTCAGGTCACTCCAGCAGGGTTGATGTGCGTTCTTTGACCTTCTCTTTTGGCTCAGATCCAAACCATCGGCTTTCTTGCTAAGTTTAAGTCCTTTAACTCTCCTTCTGGATGGGAGCCTCTGTGGAAAGCTGGCTACAGACTGCCATCTTGGCTCCTCCCCCTCTGTCATTTGAACTTTTGAAGCCATTCATTGACTTGTCTCTAGCTGTGGAAGTCCTAGATGTCATCTTCTATTAGAAACCTGTTTTGTCTACATTGAAAAATCTGTTGTGTACTGTAGCCACCGTTGTTAATTATCTTACCCAGATCTTCAGGATAACTTGCTGCAGCGTCTATACAGGAAGTCTCCAGGTTATGAACAAGGTGAGTTCTGTAGGTTTGTTCTTAAGTTGAATTTGTATGTTAAGTTGGAAGAGGTACATTTACCATTTGTAAGTATAAGCCCCCATTTGTAAGTATAAGTTGTATGTCAGTCAGATGTTTGTATCTTGGGGACTAATTATAATAGCCCCATTCGTAAGTGGGAGTTGTATGTAAGTCAGATGTTTGTAACTCGGGGACTATTGGTACAAGCACTCGTTGCATCAACTTGTAATGTTATGTTATGTTGTTATGTTATGTTATTTGTTCTTTCCTAAAATTCATGAACTGCTGCTATCTTCAAACCTTTCTTCTGCTTTGTCTGCTCTCTCAGCCTTCATAAAATTGAGAAGAGTTAGGACCATGGCCTGCATTAGGCTTTGGCTTAAGGGAATGCTATGGCTGGTTTGGTCTTTTGTCCACACCACTAAAACTTTCTCCATATCAGCAATAAGGCTGTTTCACTTCCTTACCATTCATGTATTCACTGGAGTAGCACTTTTCATTTCCTTCAAGAACTTTTTCTTTGCATTTGCAGCTTGGCTAATTGTTTGACATAGAGCCTTAGACTTCACCCTGTCTTGGCTTTTGACATGCCTTCCTCGCTGAGCTTACTCATCTCTAACTTTTGATTAAAGTGAGAGACAAACAACTCTTCCTTTCATCTGAACACTTAGTGGCCATTATAGGGTTATTAACTGACCTAATTTTAATATTGTTTTGTATCAGGGAATAGGGAGGAGAGAGAATGGCTGGTCAGTGGAGCACTCAGAAGACACAGACATTTACCAGTTAAGTTCACTATCTCCTATGGGGGTGGCTTGTGGCACTGCAAGACAATTATAATAATAACATCAAAGATCACTGTGATTATTATATTACAGATATAATAGTAACGATAATGTTTGAAATATTGCACAGATTACTAAAATGCAAAACAGAGATGGAGTCAGCACCTGCTGTCAGAAAAATGGCACTGGTTGTCTTACTTGAGGTAGGGTTGCCACAAACTTCCAGTTTCTAAAAAATATAATATCCTCAAAGTATAATGAAGCAAGAGGCAATAAAAAGGGACATGTCTGTATATTATATACAGACTATAATAACATTAAATTATACTATACAGATGTTATTCTATTAAGTAATATTACATAATATGCATAAGATAAAATAGCATATCACATATTCTATTATATATCATACTTTATTTATTATAACTTATGTGCATGTGTGTGAGTGTATATGTGTAAATACATATGGAGGGTGTCATATATATTTACACACATTTTAAGAAAGGAATAAAACTGCATTGAAATTATAATACTCAGTGTATACCCATAACAAAAGATGAATACAAGTTATCTTTGAGCACCTCTTATAATTGCAGAAGCCAAATGTGACTCGAATATTATAATTTTAGTAAAGTTTTTTCCTTTCTTAAAGTGCATATACATTTTTTGGTACCTTCTGTATATGTAAATATATATAGGAATATATTTCAGAGAATAGGAAAGAGCTATTGAAAAGGAAGAATTGATAGTAAAAAGAAATAATTCAACAGAAGATTTGAAGATCAAGTTCAGGAAATTCAAAAACTGGAACACAAAACCAAGTTAAGGAAAATAATAGGAAAATGGCTTTTTCAAGTTGATACTTAATAATTGTACTTATTTATGAAGAACATGTGATATTTTGATACATGTTTGTGAATAATCAAAGCAGGGTATTTGGGTTATATAGCACCTAACATTTGTCATTTCTTTGTGTTGAGAATGATCCGTCATCCGACTAATAGGAATTTCACAAAGAAAATAGATGAGAGGAATTTTCAAATAAATAATGAAAAAAAGATTTATAGAACCAAAGGACAAAAGTTCTCAGATTGAAAGGGAATATTGAGTGTTCAGACCAATAAATGAAAAGAAAAAATAGGTCCTTAGGACCAAAGACACAGTAAGAAAGAGGTGGGCAGTGGCTGTAACCGTGGCATAGAATGGATTTCTGTAAATGGCAATAGGGAGCTCCTTGGGTCTAATGTCCCCAGCACTACCCAGCCTAAACTGTGCAGACCCCAAGCTTCCCTAGCCTTGTAGACCCTGCCTCTGTGCAGTTTGTTGAGAACTCTGCATTCTAGATTCATTTTTGTGGCAGACTAGGAAGCATCAGGTAGTCATGCTGACATGAAATTTTGTTTTGGAACTTTTTTTGGGGGGTGGGAATCTGTAGTCAAATACGTGACAAATCTTTCTTGTTACTTTTGCCAATCTTCAAAACTGGACCATGATATGGACCAGCCTTTATGAATCAGAGATTTTAGAACATTGGCATAAAGATATCTGCATCCAGAGAAATCAAGCCAATCATATTCCAAGGGTCAGAATCAGACTGGCACAGAGTTTTCCAAGTAGTATCAGAAACTGAAAGATAGTGCAGTAATGCCTTCAAAATCACAAGAGGAAATTAATTCTATACCTACCCACGCTGTTAATCAAACACAAGAAAATTAAAATACATTTCCAATATGAAAAACTAAAAAACATACCACTGTACATCTATTCTCAGGAAGGAGTTCTCCTCCACCAATGTATGGAGTTAAGACGACAGACATATGATCTGGGTAGCCCAGGGCAGGGGAAGCAAAGCTTCCAGTTTGGTGGAGAAGTGGACTTCCAGCATCACAGCTTTATGCGGGGCCTGAAAAGCCTACCATTCCAGAGAACGAGAAGTTTCAGAGTTCTGATAGAGGATTGGGGACAAATTGGTAGCAGGTCAATTAAAAAATTATTAAAATGGAGACAGTTATTTAAGCAGGGCAAAAATGAGCAAAAATGGAAATGTAATATAATATCTTATTTAACTCAGCCGTGAACAATATTTACACGGTCATATGCATAGCAGCACTGACCGTTAATCTTATCTCTTAAGTGCCTTAAATAAGTCGTAATGTCAGTATTTAACACTGCTCGGTGACAAGCTAGCAAATCTTGGGGGGCTCCGTTTTCTGCTTGGCACTCCATGTAAGACTTACAGCATTAGAAACAGGCCTCACCATGTTAGGTACAGAAGACAATTTCCATCCTGTTGCCCTCTCCACTGCTATTTCTTGGCTTTTCCAACTGGCCATACTTACTGGCTAAGATTTCTTAGTTACAAAGGCACCTAATCAGAGCTGAAAGTAAGTTCGCTTCTGTCTTATCCCAGGGGACTCGTGTGACTGGAGGAAACTAGCTTTGGCTTTGACTCTAGGCCTTTTCCTGAGTGTTCCATTCTTCCTCCTCTCCCACCCAACACCAAGCCTGGGTCTCCAGCCCCTGCTGTCTGCTTCTGTTTCCTTTCTACTTTTATGAACAAAGGTTACAAAATGATGCCCAGAGAACTGATTTTTTTTTTTTAGCCTAACCAGTGTTTTAATTTATTGTGAGTATTAAAAAAAAATGAGGAGCTTGACATAAAATCCTGATTTCTGTCTTTTCCTTAGAGATCGTTCAATCCAGCCACACTGGTCATGCATTCTAATGTGGCTCCAGTTGACTGAAGCTGGGTGGTGATACAGAATCCTCTTTTCAGTTTGCCACAGTCCCAGTGCATACTTTTCCTCCAGCCTACTTCATGCATCTGTGCAATTCTCCACTCTTGACAGCATTTGGGTTAAAAACTTCTGCCCCGGAGTTTGATTTCTGCCCTGCCACTCTACTGATGCAGCTTTCTTAAAAGTTAAGAATGACTTGTTTTGTGCTACCATGAATGATGTTTTTGCAGAAGGCTTCCTCCTTATATTCCTCTGCTGGTAGAATTTAAGGCCTGTTAAAGGAGAGATTCCTGCTCTCTGAGAGGTAACGTACCCCCTATTACCCCTAAGCGGTAATCCCACGAATTTCTGTGTCAAAGCATTTCTGGTTGTACACTGCTTTGCTTGCCTCTGAACTTGATCCAAGAACGTTAATTTTGCCCTCTATAAATGTTTGATTCTGTGCCTATGTTTAAATAGTGGTTTGTGGCTATTCCTTGATTTCACTTGGAGTTCCATTAAGCATCTGGACCTTCCCCAGGCATCACAGGGGAGCTGGGGTGTGTGACAGGGAGGCGCTGAGGTGGGGATCAGGGACATGAGCATTGGTTCTCCCCTTTGCCACTTGGTGGATATGCGGCTTCATAATTATCACAACCTTTCCCGAGATGTAGAATTTCTTCATGAACTTAAGGTTTTAAATTTCCAGAAAAATTTCCTGTATACTAATTTGATGCCCGTGTTTTGCATATGAGGAATGTTCTGGAAGAAGTGGATTCCCTGGGGTTATGAAACCAGTCTGTGCCACAGCAAGGGCTGAGAAGTTCGTCTTCTGGGTTCCACGTTAGTCCTCATTCCACCACCTATCATGGCTCTTCCCCAAAGACTCTGCCTTCTTCAACGTGCACCTTTTATAATCCTAAGTTTGAGAAGCCAATCATCTCGTGCCAGCTTCAACCTCTCCCCGAGTGACATTCACAACCTGAATAAGAAACCTTGTGAGGAGTGGGCTTTGATTCATCTAGGCTCTGCTTCTTCCATTTTCAATTTTATAGTCACGGCCTTATCAGGGTTTCCCAGATCATTGCTGGTTGAGCACCCAGTTAATAACACACATGTACTTTTAGTCTGTGAATTAATTATGTATGGAGTGAGCATGGCATTTATAGTTTAAACCTAGAAACTTTTGAGAAAGGAAGTAGCATTCTTAATAATTACCCTTGAACAGCACACTTCAATTTGGACAATAATTATCCTCATTACATAAAGCATTGGCACAGTGCCTGGCACAGAGTAAATGTTCAATAAATGGTAAAAAATAAAAAGCCATATTAAAAGGCGAAAGAGTTGATAATTTACTGAAGAGTATACTTAAGAACTGTTCCCTTAACACAGAGCAATGGGTATTGGTGGGAAACATGTTTTCTTTTTTGTATTCTACGTGATGTGGAATTTGAAATTACCTAAGAACCAAGCTGGGAGTGTGAGGAATTTTTGTAGGCAATCTTAAAGGTGAAGACATTTTTCAAGGAGATTTTCTTGGGAGACAAAGGAAAATATTACACAGAGAAAAAATGTATAATTGACGATATTGGAATGAATACCTTATAACAAAATGCTAGAATCAGAGAGGATTCTCCTTGTTCTTCAGATTGTTCAATCATGAAGAGATTGACGTTGAGAATGTTTTTAAAGCAGGTTGTCCCAGGTGATGCTCTCAGGATTAGAAAATAGGCCTCCCAATTGCTAAGGTCCTATGGCAAAGAGCATAGCCCTTGCTTCCTTACTGGGGGCTCTAAAGGATCATCTGAAAGGCAGGCCTACCTTTGGAAGCCATCGTTTTCCTGGGGAGCAAGCATGCTGAGGGGCAATCCATCTTACTCCCTCCCTTCCAACTTTAGACTTGCCCCCTGATCTCTGAAGTCTGGTTGGTAATGTTTCAGCACCAGCTGCAACCCAATCCTTCAGCAAGCACAGCTGAGCTAAATTAATCTAATTTTTTAGCCTTTGCTCCATAGATATCAATCTCCCAGGCAGTTAGCATTCCCTGAGCCAGGCATGGATTCCAGAGCCCCTTATCACTGTCTCCTTTGTACTCCAGCCCTCCGAGCTGCAAGCAGCCCTGCGGGCACCGCAGAGCTACAAAAACATTAGTCCCCATGGCCTACCGGCTTCCTCAGGCCAGTGAGCCTAATGAGTTGGCCGTTGCCCGTAAATCAAGTCAAGCGTATACAGTCCGGGCTTTCATCAGGTGAGCCCCGCTCAGTGATGCCTTTGAAGGAGGGGCCCCTGTGGGCTGCAGAGGCTGCGCGCTGCCCAGATAAACACCCCATCTCAAAGATGTTGTTCTGTTTTACAGACAGGCTTGTCGTTAGTGGGAGGAAGCGTGCTGGGTTGCCAAGTACCAGGAGCGGACTGATGTGACTTGTGAGCCAAGGAAAAGAAACACACACACACACTCACACATGCCCTGCCAAAGAGCCTAGCTGGAGACATGAGGAATACAGAAGGCGGGGAAGGATGTGGTAGCACCAAGCAGTCAGCAGAGAAGTGACACACGTGGCTTTGGTGGGATCCGTCCTGAGGCCTTGCACAACGTTTTAAATTTAGACAGACTAAAGACTCCTGGGCTCCTCTGATAGGGTGTCCAACCTGTGGCCTATGGGCCACACGCAGATTACGTGAGGACTGTTTTGTTTCTCTGTGGTGTCAGACGTTGTGAAAATTACGCAGGACCTTTTTTTCCCTTTGCTCATCAGCTCTCCTTAGTGCTTGCATATTTAATGTGTTGGCTAAGACCGTTCTTCTTCGAATGTGCAGCAGAGAAGAAAAAAGATTGGACACCCGATGCCCCTCTCTTATTGTTATTCTCCAGAATGCTCTAGAATAATTCATTCATTAAATTCCAGTCAGCAAATAAGAAAAAGAATAGCCGATGCTAATTTCTTTGTGATTTTACATTCTTTACCTACCAAGGGCAAATTATTATTATTATTATTTGCTTTAGCTTTGAATGTCTCTCCATTTCGTACTTAAAGAGTGTTCAGTAAATTCTATATGGATGTTTCAAAATTCCTTTGGGATTGCTTCATTTCATTCATTCATTAATAATAATGATATTCAGAAAATGCAAGTATTTACCAAGTATCCAATAGGCAGTGGACACTTCTAGGTGCTGAGGACGTGGTGAAGAACTGGAGAGACAGACACCTCATATTCTATGGGGGCAAACAATCAGCCAGACAGCAAGGGCAATGGGATTCCAGAGAGCGATTCCGGTTCAACTTCAGATGGTAACCACTAAATTATAAATTAAATTTAAATGAGAGAGGAGATAAAGATGGTTGGTGCTGGTGATGGCTGCGGAAGTGTTTTCAGTAAGACATCAGGCAAAACCTCCCTGGAGAGATCGTGTTTAACTTGAAGCTTATGTGAAGTGAGGAAACAAAAGACACTTGAATTCAGAGCGTACTGGGCAGAAGAGAAGCAAATGTAAAAGTCCCAAGTGGGAGGAGAAGGTGACCTTGAGGTTCTGGGAGAGGAGCAGGGAAGATGGATCACAGTTTGGAGCCTAGTGGAGGAGATGAGGTCGCAGAGGCAGGCGGGAGCCGGGCCTGGCATGAGTGCTGAGAGGCAGGACAGAGCCTGGGAGACCACGCCCTCCGAGTGAGGGCAGCCTGTGGGTAATCTCTTGCAACCCTCAGAAGAACAACCCTGTGGACATAGCATTATTATCCTCGTACAGTTATGCAAACTAGGGCACGAAATGTCTCGGGTTGCTGGCGTTCACTCAGGGGCTAAGTGACAGAATCAGAATTTGAAGCCAGAGCTCCACTTGAAACTCCTGCTTTATCCAGCGCAGCTTCCAGCTTCCCTAGCTGTAAGGAGATGCCGATTGTGTTAGGGCGACTAAATCTAATCATATGAATAATGAGAACAGAAAATGTAATTTATGCTGATTTGAATTCTGCAGTGCTGCTGGTACCTACCCTTTTGGGGACTATTTTTCTGTCACAGACCCTACTGCACCTGGAGAATGATATTAGAGCTGAGTATTTGGGCAAATGGTGTCAGGCAGGGCATTATTGTTGGTGCAGGAAAGTTCAATACAATTTCAAGGATAGTAAAGTCAATCTTGCTTATCTAAGCCACCGTTGCCCAAACTCTAGTCATTTGTAAAGTAACTTGATGATTTCTGACATATTCTGGTATTGTAATTTATCTGTTATTTTTTAATTGACTAATATTTTCAAACAAATGCATCTACAAAGAGAACATTATATCCTTGCTATAGGAACTATCGTTTTGGTTTATTTATTTTTTGGAGACAGGTTAGAGTGCAGTGACTTGCTCATAGCTCACTGTGACCTCAAATTCTTGGGCTCAAGCGATCCTTCTGCCTTCTGCCTTTTGTGTAGCTGGAACTACAGACATCTGTCATGATGTCTGCCTAATATTTTTTTCTATTTTTGGTAGAGATGGGGGTCTCGCTTTTGCTCAGGCTGGTCTCGAATTCCTGAGCTCAAGTGATCCTCCCACCTCAGCCTCCCAGAGTGCTAGGATTATAGGCAGGAGCCACGGCACCTAGTCTCTATCATTACTATAAACATACAGCTGGTATCATCTGTCATAAAAAGAAGTATGTGTAAATACAATCAAATAAATATGTAATTTCCATTATGTCTAAAGTTGTCCAGAGAAACCTTAGGGGTAGGAGGCAAAACATGGGGAATACTGACCTGAGTTCTCTTTTCCTGTAACAAATAAAAAGTTAACTGCTAATTACACCTGGATATTATGATTAATGCTATGTCCGTAGTTTCTTCATGTACTTTTCAACATGTCTCCTTTTGGGGAGTTTAGAAAAACATATCCTGCTGCCTTTTAAATTTATTTATAATTTTGGGTGTGTTGCCTGCAGGACAGTGGAAGTCCAGTGCTGCCGTGTGAACACGGAGCCAGTGGGACCAGCTTTCTTCTGCCTGAGTCGATTTTAGCACGCTTGCTCAAGACAAGCTGAAATTGAGTAATTAACATTTTCGACTGATTTCAATTTCCTCCACTTTTCTTCTTTCATATCTCTTTTTTAAGACACTGAAGCTCTCTTGTTTTTCCTACCTGAAGGAAAGACGTGGATCAGAGGAGACAACTAGATGGTTTTAGCCTACAACCATGGAGACCCACGTCCCTTCATTTTTCTTTCCATTGTTACCATCTCTATATAAGTCCTGATCACTTCTCACTGAGATTATGTCCAAAGTCCTCAAACTGGATGTCTGAATGTTGCCTTTCCTCCATACCGTGGCTGCCAACATGTGGTAGATCTCCAACAATATCACCCTATCTTAAAAACGTTCAATATTTCCTGTTCGTTTCCGAGTGAAAAACTGACTTTCCCCCTTGACATCAATCTCTTCCACAATACACTCCAGTCTACTTTGGTGTCATACTTCTGTACTTGACTGTTTATGTATACTGGATGTTCTGAATCAAAAAATCCTCATGTTTCCATCTTGAATCTCTGCTTACCAATTGTCATTGCCTTCTTTTCTGTTCTACCCTACTCATAATCTGTAACTCAAGATTCTACGTAAGGCACATTTCAACTACTCCTCCACAATTGATTCATGTGGTGCAGGGATATAATCTCTGTATCCTTCACCTTCTATGAAATAAGCATCATAGAGCAGATTTTTAAAATAAGTGAGCAAAGGTCTGTTTGAAGACTGGCCGGCTCTGCTATTCTGTAGGGGATCTGTGTCACCCATAGCTGAGTCCGCTGCAAGACCTGGCCCATAATGTATTTGTGAATACTAGGTTCTATTTTGTTTTTACTAGGAGAGAAGCCAATGGTTGACAGAGAAAAATTTCACTGTTTGAGGAGCTAGAGAAAGTTACTGGCCTCACTACTAATTCCCTAGAAAAGAGAGAAGAAAGGAACATCATTGGCCTCTGTTCCACAGCTTCATTAATCACCTTTACTGTCAAATAACATTTCCTTTTGCAGAATTTACAGGGAATCTCATTAGAAACCGTTCTAATTACAACTCCTTCCTTGTACATATTTCTTACGACCATGAATTCCTCAATTATCAGTGAGGTTTTACTACCTCGAGGTTGTCATCCTGAACGAGAGACTCAGGTAAGTCATACACATTTCCTGGTAAGGGAGAGACCTGCCTGTGTGTCTCTGAAGTGTGTCCTAGCAGGTTGCATGGGACCTTCAGTTGTCCTGGCCACGCACCAGTGGCACTGAGATGGAAAAGCCTGGAGGATGTGGAGGCTGATGTGAGGAGAACCAGGGAGGCAGATGCTCCTTGAATCACATTTTCAGAGGTTGGATGAGATTTGGTTTCTCTTAACAATCTTCTAGGCTAAAACAGAGTTCAAGAACTATCTGGGTCTCTCGTATCCTAAAATAACCTTCCTAAGCTTGGGCTATAATAATTATGAGATATGTTTACAGTCTATATTTAACAACTTAATTCTTAATCAAAAAACCACAAGGAATTGCAAGGGTGAGGAGTTATCATCGTTGGAGTCATTGATGCCGCGTATACCAAACATTATGCTGAGACGGGTGACATTCCTAACCACTGCATTCCCGAGACACAGGCCTATTTGGAATTTTAGATAAAATGCATGGGAAAAGACCTAAGGAAATGTTTTCCCATCACGAAAACCACCACCAGATTGTCTGGAATGCGTGCAAACCACTGTGGCTCTTGGGATGAGGTGGCAAGAGGCATCTGTGACTTGTCCCTGCACTGTCCCATGCCCAGTCCTTCTCCTTCCTGAGACAGCTTCCACTCCCTTCAGTCATGGATGTGTGCTTGTCCCGTGTCAACTGGCTTTTCTATAGTAGACCCAGGGACAGTCACTGGATGTCTTTGGACAGAGCCCCCTTTCCACCTCCCGTCGGCACGTGGGTCCCCTGGCACAGACCAGGCCCAGCAGTTCCTGCTTAGGCCTCTGGGCATCTCTGTCAAAGACCGTTTGTGACAGGACTTGAGAAAAAATAACAAAGCAGCTCTCCTGCCGAGCCCTCCCAGGAATGTGAAAACCTGAGCAGGGCTACACATGGGCTCTTTGTAACCCCCGGTGCACAGTGTCAGCAACCTTCTCTGGCAGGCAGGGCTAAGTCACAGAACACAATGAAATGCTCGACTGGGCTGTGTTGGGGGAGTCAGGACAGAGGATGCATTTTATTTAAAGAAAGTAACATTGTGCCTCTTGCCAAACTGAGGTAATTTCCTTCCCTTTTCTATACTTCCTCGTGTTCCAGATTTATACATTTTTACAGTCTTTGCCAGAACTCACCTGAAGAAAGCAATTCTCAAATAAAAAAACCTAAAGAAATATTTTTGTTCAGGGCCCAGACTCATAAAGAATAACTACTGTAGGCTTAAAAAATCCCAACCTAATTTTACAACTAATTACTTCAATAAACCAAATAAACAGACGAGTTTTGTCTCACCCAACGGCCATAAGCTTATAACCCACCTTCGGGTCCAATAGAGTCAATTGGAAACTCCCTCACCCCACCCCACCTTCCCAGTAGCTTTATATTTAGTCAATTATTTTGTCTCAAACCAAGGTGCTTGTGTAAATTTCAATACACATGTTTATTTATAAAACAAGAAAGTGATCGCTCTTTACTAGAAAAACAGAGTCTGTTTAGAGAAAGTCAGATACTTCTTTTTTTATGGTATGTGAGCTAATAAGAACTCTAGTATGATTCTGAACGATTTTCTAAAAATCAGTAAAGGAACAAATAAGCACCTTTTTATGTAATTACCTAATTTTTAAAAATTAAATCATAGCTGTGTACATTAATGCAATCATGGGGTACAATGTGCTGGTTTTATATACAATTTGAAATATTTTCATCGAACTGGTTAACATAGCTTTCATGGCATTTTCTTAGTTATTGTGTTCAGACATTTATAGTCTATGCATCTTAGAAGGGTACAGGTGAAACTTACTAAATGTAGAATGTAAGTACCTATTTAAGAGATCAAATACTATAAAGAATTAACATCTGGGTTGGGAGAGTCAGCGTTTCTCCCTAGACTTCACTCTGGTGGCTGCAAAGTCACCCAGTCCTGGGTGCGGTTGATAGAAGAAACAAAGTGGCGGGGGAAGTTTAATTTCTCACGTCTGTTGTGTGTTGGACCCTCTGATTGGGCCTTTCACATTCATCATCTCACTTAGTCTTCACTACAACTCAATGGAAGAACTCACTTTACAGTTTAGGAACTCGAGGCTGAAAGAGATTAAGTAGCTAGCCCAAGAGTTCCAAACCTAAAATTGCTCCAATATATGTGCAGTGATAACTACCTTCTTCTTTACTGATCAGTTTGAAAAATGTTTGATCCATTCAATTCGACAGGCATTCACTTTTGTATTCCCTAGGGCCTAATGTCTAGATGATAGTCTCTCGTGAGAAATTGCTGGGTGAAGTTCATGGATTTGCTAACTTATCCTCCCATGCTGTAGCTAACGGTGAATCTGAGTTCGACTGTGCAGTTGGTGGTGTGTGGACACAGAAGAGAACTGTCTGTTCTATACCTGGTAAAGGGTAGTTATGCTTGCTTTGAAGCAACAGTGTTGCTCGTTTTAGTGTAAAGATGTCTTTTATTTGTCAAAAAATATTTTAGTGTCTCTTTGCCCCCTGACTAATACTTCTTTATTCAACATGTTTTCATTGAGAACATTAGTATCCACTCAAACTTGATAACCTTTGAAACAAAGGTTTCATTTCACTAACTTCATCTACAAGTTTTGGCAACCCTTTGTAGGCTGTATGCAGGAGCTGGTGGAGCAGCAGGAAGGAGCCCAGTGTGGCTGAAGTAGCTTCCTCTCCCCAAGCAGCCAGGACGTACAGCTGGAGAACCATGGTTTCAAAGACCAGGAGAAAAGGCAGCGTCTGGAGTAAGGAGCCTTGGAGAGGGAGAGCTCTAAGGAGGTAACTGCTTTTAAAAAGGCAAAGGCACAGTGGGCTCACTTGCTGCTGACTTAAAAAGAGAAGTTTTTCATGGGATTACTTTTTTCACAGCCTGTATGAGTTTGCTGGAGCTTCTACAACAAATTACCACTAATTGGGTAGCTTAAAACAACAGAAATTTTTTCTCTCACAGATCTGGAGGCCAGAAATTTGAAATTAAGGTATTGGCAGAGCAGCTTTCCCTCCAAAGACTCAGGGAGAATCAATCCTTTTTGCCTCTTCCAGCTTGTGGTGACTCTAGGCATTCTCTGGCTCGTGACTGCTCACTCCAGTCTCTGCCTCCCTCTTTACATGGACTTATCTTTTCCTGTGTCTTCTGTTTTGTCTCCTGTAAGGACTCTTGTTATTAAATTTAAGTCATAATCCAGGAAAAATCTCATCTTGAGATCTTTAGCTTCAGTCTATCTGTAAAGACCCCTTTTCCAAATAAGGTTACCACTAAGAACTCCAGTGAGTTGGGATGTGAATATATTTTGGGGGGTGGGGGGGAAGGACACACTTCAACCCACTATACAACCCAACAAATTATTCATTCCTCTAGTTTAGTACAAGGAAAAGTATGGCGTCGCGAGAAGTAGAAAGTGATGGTTTGTGATCAGCACTGGTGCAGGGGACCGAGTGCATGTCATCTAGTGAGCCATACGACATGCTCCTTTCATCCGTAGGCTACACTCTGAGGTCTCTAGACAGGCACTTCATTTAGAAATACACTAACATGTGAGATAATTTTAATTTCTTTTTTCTAATTATAATAGCAATACAGTCATTGAAAATATGAAAAAGAAACCACAAAAAGCAAAGTGAAAAGAAAAGAAACTATCTCCTCCATAACATCATGTAAATTTCAGAATGTTTCCCCTCTGCTCTTCCTGCTTTGATCTTTCCCTGTTAATGTTCAACCCTATCAAGTACATTCCATTATTTAACCAAGTTAAATTATTTAAATATAATCTAGCTCTATGTTAAATTTTTAAAGTAGATTAACACGTTAATACATAATACCATTTCATACCTATTAGTGAAGAGTCAAGATTTATAAATTTCAATTTCTAAAACAATACTTACTTGTATTCTCTGTAAGATGAAATAATATTTTGCCATAGAACACTTCACACCTTCCTCGTGTCTTCATTATAATGCTGTTTTGTGGTGAATTTTTGTTGTTCAAGATGAACTGATAAAATGTAATCGTATGCCATAAATTAGAAATGGAGGAGAGTAGACGTGATTTCACATCTGAAAATCAGGAGAAAACTTCTAAATACGGATCAAAATTGTTTTCACATAGTAAATGAGAAAATATCATGAATGTTATATTAATCAGGTTGATAAAAATATCTCCAATTGTATGTAAAGCCCACACACTGTACTCCATGACTGAATTATTGTACACAGCTATGACTCAATAAAAAATAATTAAAAAAAAAAAGAAAATAAATCCTTCACCTTCATTATCATTACACACCACCGCCTTTATTATCATCCTCAACACCCTACCTCCCTTCTCTCGTTCTTCTATTCTGCTGGAAACTAAGTGCTTTATATAGCATATAATCTTGTTTAATATCACCATACCCTCAGAGCTAAGCCAATTTTAAAAAATGAAAATAAAATTTAAAAAGTCTAAAGCAAATGAGAAAATATCATGAATGTTATATCAATCAGGTTGATAAAAATATCTCCGATTGTATGTGAAGCCCGCACACTGTACTCCATGACTGAATTATTGTACACAGCTATGACTCAATAAAAAAATAATTAAAAAATAAAATAAAATAAAAAGTCTAAAGCAATTTTACCCAGATAGCACAGTGGTGAGTCACCGAGCCAGGATTAGAGTGCAGAACCTGTAACCTCCAAGGCAGGAATCTGTCTGGGTCTGGGAATTAGTTCTGGGGGTTTCGATGATTGGTTTGTTCCATTCATTGTTTGCACGCACGCTCTCGTTTCCCACCTCCCGATACACGTAGATGCATATGTTCTGACTTTACTCTTTTTTCCCTCATTTTTTTTGACTCAGTCTTAGTTCATAAACACAGTTTGTACATTTTCATTTTAATGAAACGGAAGCAATTCTTCCCAATACTCCTAATCCCGAGATATTGTCATTCAGCAGAAGACTATCACAAACTAATACTTCCGTGCCTGTTTGTCCTTTATTTTTCTTTCTTGATCTTGATATTTCTAACTGGTGGTACCTGCAGCTAATATCATGGTGGACCCAGAAAAAATGTGTAAGGTAATTAAGCATTGTGTTAACAGAAACATTTGGTGAAACTATGGTATGAAGATTCACAAAATGCATTATATAAACTGGCTATTCTTTCATTTCAAATTAAATTTTATCCATAAGTAGAATGTGTTGTTTCACTGTGTAGATAACTGACATCCTTCAAAAATGAGAAATCAGAATACTATTATAGTATATTTTCCTAAAGAGTGAGTAGTGTGTGTGTTCTTTTTATTACATACACAAAACATATAAGCTTTATTTTTTATTAAGTTTTAGGGTATGAACATTTTTCTCATGTTTGTTTTCTACAATATGTACACAGCTGAATAACATTTCCTTTTATATTATTGCCATGATTAATTTATCCATTTTCCTTTAGTTTACTTCTTTTTTTCTTTCTGGTGATAAACAATGAAGAAAAAGACTTTTCTTCAGTGCTACTATCTGTCACCCTCTCGGATTACTTCTTCAACATAGTTCTATGCTATAAGTTATAAACATTTTAATGCTCTTGATAAAAATTGCATACATGCTTTTAAAAAAGAGTTTTCCAATTGAATTTCTACTGGCAGTTCTTATTTTTCATGATATTATAAGAAAGGAATATTTTTTAAGTGTTTTCTTGTTATAGGAAGGAAATTATACTTTGCTTTATTTGGTATTTTTAATTATTATTTTGGAAGGAGATTTTTAAAAAAATGTTTCGTAGGCTTTGTGTATTTTCTCTTGCGATCTGTGGATGTGTTTTTATGAACTTTTCCACTTCGATCTTATTTATTTGAACTCTCTCTCTCCCCTCTGTGTATAGACTAAGTGCTATTTTAATAGGTAAATATGATTTCACTAGGAAAAGTTTCTCCATTTCTCTGTAATGATAAAATGCTGCCTGTACTGCATTTGATTTTCTCAGAACATTTTATGAGAAAACATTTTATGAATGATGACGTCTCCAAAGGGCAGTTCTATGATGCTGACTGCTATGGATAATTGGAGAAATACAATAATAAAATGATGAGTCGCTCAGCTCTCTTGGATGTCATTCTGAAACAGTGAAAACAAACACTTCCTGGGGCAGAATTAATCCCAAAGAATATTTTCCAGTGTTTTAGCCATTTCCTTTTTTAAACTAAATTATAGAGCATTTGGAGATGGCTATTTTAACAAGAGAACATTTTCCCAAATGTTCTCCTGCCTGTTCCTTCTCATATCCCAGATGATTCTTTAACCCTCTGGATATGGACGAGGAATGTCATCCCTCTATTAGTACCATATTTGGTATATGTAGCAACTCTTTCTTAATGATGCCGCAGATTATTGTAATTTTGTACCCAGTGCCCTTTTTAAGTACAAGGCTCAGGCTTCCATATACGTTCAAGTGCAAGGTCCAAGCTGAGGTCAGCCTGGGTTACCCGTTACTCCCTAGCTCTTCCCATATCTGTAACTGTGTCTTTTGCAATAGAGCCACAGGGCAGCTCCCTTCTGGGTACACATGGAAATGGTGGCAGTCATGTGCTAAATCTTCTCCTAGGGTAATCATACAAAAACTGGCCAGAGGCATTAAGTATACAACAAAGGGAGACCGGAAACAGGGTCTGGACTAGAATGATACTAGGAAAATACTGGAACTTTCCTAACCAATGATTTCATCCTGGAGTCACAGGGCATATAGGCATAGAAAAACAGATCAGAATGCAGAGAGTAACAACTAGGGACCTGCAAGCAGGGGCTTCTTTTTGAGGGTGGGTTGAGGAAAACCCAGGTGGGAAAGTTCCCTCTACAAAGTCTGCTTCTTTCTGCTCGGGTCTAGGTCTGAACTGAGGCTAACAAAGGGCTCCTAGAAGGGCTGAGCTGGTTAGTAAATATGATGACAGTTGGTCATAATGATAACTTTGAGGTCCTGCTCTTTGAATTATTCCAAATGTATTTTATTACTATGCTTTATATCATGACAGGTAGAGTTCAAACTCTTTATTTTTAATTCTTTAAACATGCATGGATGCTTGACTGCAATATTTGATTGTCTAGAATTTACCAACCATGAGGGCTAATAGATTTTGCTGTAAATTTCTGTCTTTCAGCTTTTAATCACTTTACGAGAAAGGGATTGATTTTTCTACTTCCTTGGCCTCCCAGCTGGCTGCACTTGGAAACAAATTTTGATGGCTTGGAAGAGTTAATCCATCTCTGAAAGGCACAGCAGAACAGTTCATTAAGCAGTGTCTAGCCTTACAGTTTAAATTCTGTGGTGAGAGACTCAGCTCGACTTGGTGTTCCTTGAACTAAGCATCTCTTTGGCACTGGTTCTAGGAATTGCACTGATCAATTAAGTCATTGTGTAGCTGAGTCACTGATTTGACATGTTAAATGAATAATCATGAATTGGCTAACCTGGAGTCTGTGTCAGAAGCCAAACTTCAACTTACTAATAATCCCAGGATCAAGCTTTATACCACACAGAGGTGCTTGTCTGCACACAATAAATGATTCCATCTTTCTTTGGTCTGGCATGATATTTATGATTGATCTTAACCTTTTGGTGCAAATGTATTTTATGCACCCCCATTATTTTCAGTGTGTTTTAGAAACGTAATCTTCAGGACACCATAGCCTTAGTCTAACTTCTTTGGTTAATTGTATATTTCCTTCAAAATAAATCTGGGTACAAAGCCTGATGGTTAATTTATCAAACTCTGTGACCCTTTAAAGTAATCTTCAGTTTGATTCATGATTTCCTGCATTAAAAATGTCAAATTTTTAAAAGCAATAATTTTGCAACAAATTTCTTACTCATTAAGGTTTATGAAAATGTTTTTCTTGACTTTTAAAAGTCAAACCGCTTTTGATGGTAAATTTGCACCCGAAATATTGAGAAATATAGACTTACATCATAGTAAGTTAGGTTCGAGTTGGGAAAAATAAAGTACTTTTTGGAGTTTCCTTAGCATTCTCAAACATTTTAACTACTTCCCAGTGAATATCCATGGTTAAGAACTGGCTCTCAGTATTTCCTTCAGTATCTGGGAAGACATTTTCATGGAAATTTTGCTACATGGTACTGCACTCGTCTAATAATCTTATTTTGTTTTATAATGTTTCCCTTTCAGAAGTGGGCATTTCTGGGGAGTTGTGGTATAGAAAGAAAACTTGGTATTATACTTAATAATCAGCAGGCAAAAGAAATAAGTTGTGTTTAATTTTGAAACTAAACAGAAAAAGCCCACTCACCTTATTGTAAATGGATAATTACACACATGATTGTATTTACAATCTAGGTGCTAAATCAGGTTCAATTACATTGGGCCATTTTGGGGGGGGCGGGGGAGTGTTTATAAATTCCAAATACGAAGTTTTTCTATTTTGGTATACATTTATTTTTGTTCTCATAATGTATATCTACATGCTTTTATAATTGGTTGTAAGTCAGAAATTCTGTCAAAATCAGTCATCTCCTTTATTCTTTTTAAATGTGATACTAAACAATTGGAGGATAGATAAAGGTCTATTGTTTAATCCTGGATGACATTATTTTAAGTGAAATAAATCAGGCACAGAAAGGTAAATACCATCTGTTCTCATTCATATGTGGAATCTAAAAAGGTCCAGCCCATAGAAGTGGAGAGTAGAATTGTGGTTATTAGAGGGTGGAAAGTGTAGGAGAGAGAGCAAGGGAGGCAGAGGGTAGTTAACCGATTTAAAAGCTGGCTAGATAGGAAGAATAAGTTCTAGTGTCCTACAGCACTGTAGAAAAATATGGTTACCAACAATTTATTGTATATTTTCAAAAGTCTAGAAGAGAAGATTTAGAAGGTTTGAAATACAAAGTAATGATAAATGTTGGAAATGCCGGATATTCTAATTATTTTAATTTGATCATTATACATTGTATTCATGTATCGGCATGTCACTCTGTATCCCATAAATGTGTACAGTTACAAAATGTCGACTAAAAATTAAAAAGCTATCATTGAAGAAACTATTTTGAGTTTTTAATATACATATACTCTCTACTTCTTTCCAAAAAGGCTGTAGTACTTTGCAGTCCCACCAGCATTGTAAAAGTGTTCACTTCTCTCCAAATCCATGCCAGCACCTGCAGTTTTGGGATTTTGTGATGTAGGTTATTCTCACTGGGGATAGGGGATGTCTCAGGGTGGTTTTGATTTGCGTTTCTCTGATGATTAGAGATGATGAACATTTCTTCAAATGTTTGCTAGTCATTCATCTGTATTCCTCAGAGAAGGGTCTGTTCATGCCTCTTGCCCATGATAGATGGGTTTGTTTACTCTTTTTTTGTTGATTAATTTGAGTTCTCTATAGATTCTAGTTATTGAGCCTATGTCAGATTCATAATGTGCAAATATCTTTTCCCAATTTGAAAGTCTATTTGCTTTAATTGTTGGGTCCTTAGCTGTGCAGAAGCTTTTCAATTTAATTAAGTCTCACTTGTTTGTTTTTGTTGTTGTTGTGATTACCACTGAAATCTTCTGAAGTAAATGCAGAAGAAAGAAAGATAAGAACAGAAATTAATGGAATACATACAATAGAGAGCATCAACATCGGCAAAATATTAATTATAAGAAAATCTTACAAAGTTGATACTCAGGATGAAATTTGTCTAAAAAAAATGAAAAGGGAGCACATTCATTACCAACATCAGGAGGAAAAAGGAGACATTATGATCATCTAGTTGTAGCAGGCTTGTTCTGGTCCAGAGCAGCTGATTACTACATTTTCACAAATTTGCTACCAAATTTTCAAATGCAGCCATTATTAAAATTAAATTATATCACTTACAATTAAATAAGTTAAAGGAAATTCTGAAATAGCACTTCCTAGTTATGTTACTACGGCTTACTAGCATCTATGTTCTCGAGGTTGTTGACACCTGCGGGGACTGTACGGCGGAAGTTCTGTATGATGGAAAGCTACTGTGCATCTCTCGCAGACTCTGTGTTGGTTGGTTTGTTTTTCTTTTTGAGACAGAGTCTTAAACTCTCACCCTGGGTAGAGTGCCGTGGCGTCATAGCACCTCCAACTCGTGGGCTCAAGTGATCCTCTTGCCTCAGTTTTTCTATTTTTAGTAGAGACGGGGGTCTCACTTTTTACTCAGGCTGGTCTCAAACCCGTGAGCTCCAGCGATCCACCTACCTCGGTTTTCCCAGAGTGCTGGGATTACAGGCATGAGCCACCGCACCCAGCCACATTATGTTTAATGGTGTCAAACTTGCCGTCATGGGAGTATTTACACTATGGAAGTCAGCAAATTCTTCAAATCAGGGCTTGATTTATTGGATTTTTTTTTTATTAGGTAGACTTACAAAATGAACATAGTGTCAATAGCGCAATGTACTCTTAAAACTGTATCAGGTCTTTAGGCATTACCTTGTGTACAGCACAGAAATTTGAGGAAATAGTCTTCCAATTGAAAGCTATTCAATTCAGCGAAGAGGTTGTTGATGTCATGAAGAGCAAGGGAAGTATCTCCACGCATAGTGTGGAGGCTGAAAGAGGATTCAGTTTAAGGAATATCACTTGTACAAAAGTGAGAAATTATTTAGTAGTAGTAGTCAAAAGAAAACAATCCAACAAAGATGTGAAAGACCTCTTTACAGAAAAATTGATTGCATAGCTATATGGGCCTTTATTAAAAACCCAAGAATTTCCAAGATAATCTGAAAGCACAAACTTGGGAGATCTCTATTACCAGACATCAGGATTTATTTTAAAGACAGTGATGAGGACAGGTGTTATTTTGTGAAAATAGACAAATAGAAGACAATAGAGGGTCCAGAAAGAGAACTATACGTATGTGGGCATTATTTATTGCAAGGATGTCACTGTAGAACAGTAGAGAAAGAAATATCTCATCTATAATTTGTTGGATAAATTGGTACTCACATGGAAAAAAAAGACACTGTGAGTCAGAAATTAGGGAGAAGTTCATCTGGACAATTTTTCTGCTCCATTAGCTGGGGGTAAATCTCTTGGAGTTACATGATACCCTTCCAAAAAGACTCATTAGAATTCCTGACAATTTGTTTATAGTTGTCAACTGAGAACTCAGCCAAGGGTTTGTACTATGAGCCTTGGTTTCTGTCTGTTAGGGTTTTCTCACATTCTGGGTCCCAGGAACAAGGGTTTCAAGAGATGGGAAGTGGAAGATGCTCCTCTCCTAAAGTCTGTGCTCAGAAACTGGCCCTAGATTACTTCTACCCTATTGTAAGGGTTTAATAAGTCGCAGAGCCCACCTGGATTCAAGAGAAGGGAATATACAACACCATATTTCAACAGAAGCCATGTCAAATAATTTGTGAACATCTTTAATCTTCCACGTCTAGGGTGCCTCAGGAGAATCTCTCTTTGCTCTTTTGTTCATTCCCAGCCTTTAATGTCTGATTTCCATGCACTCCATTTAGGTCCATGGAAAAGGTTGGCAGATGGGTGCAGAAACCATTTCCCGAGGGCACTTGTAATTTTAATCTGTCATGCTAGCCCTCACTTGGCCATGAAAAGTCTACAAAAAGTTTGGTTGATGTCTTCTTACGGGTGTGTATATCCTGTATAACCAATAAGTTATACTAGTTATTCCTCCTTCTCTGGAAGCTCCTCTAGGGATGGAAAAGGTCAGCTGTCTCTTCTTTCCTGGGAAAGGCTTGTCACTTTATGGAATTTAGTTCACTTATTTATTTGCACCTTGGCTCTCTGATGGTATTTTTAAAAGTATGATTTTGTAGCTTATCTGTCTCAATCTCTTGGGACTTTACATGTCCTAACCAAAAGCAATAATTCCCCCTAAATTCTTGATTTGTATGTACGCTTTATACATTTTCATTCTTTCTGCTTTGCTTTAGAAGATTTTAAGGGTCTAAATTTTTGCTTTAGAAGATTTTAAGGGTCATAAATTTTCTTCACAATATGAGAACTGAAAGTATACCATAACAGTTATTGTATTCTCAGTATTATTTTTCTTTTATCCTGTATTATCAATACAAATGGGCAGGGGCTCATCCCTTTAACTGGTTCAAGGGACCCACTCTAACATCTCTTTAAATTTTCTGTTTACAAAGCACATCATATTTCCCCCCGACCCCATTTTGGTTCTTCTAAGTAGCTATGTAACATTCTGATTTAAGGTTTCTCTGTTAGAGAAAACTAAAATTATATTTGTAGTTTTATTCTGAATCCAAAATAATATTTTATCTCTTAAGTCATTCTACTTGTGGTAAATTGCCTCTCACTTAATTCTTTCTCATAAATCTTCACTTATTATTGCTTCATTTACAACCATCATAGAAATTGGAATGCCTGCAAGAACAGGGCTGTATGAAAGTTAGGATAGATATAAAAGAGCAAGTACATATTGTCATAAAACTTGTTTATGTGTTAAAAATATTGGTAGGATATTTCCTAGAGATCTTGATGCTTCATTTTATCAGTAGAAATCTACAAAAATCATCTGCAATTGACATACATCTTAGTATGTGATTTTATTTTTTTAATTATGACAAGAGGGTCAGGAATTGTTTCTTTCTATTATCTCTATTCCGTATTACTTGAAGTAATCTTTAGGATTAGAAGTGATTTTTGATACAGTATTAAAAGAATAATATTTCTATGCTTAAACCTATTCAAGTTGAGTTAAGAAAAACAGATTTAGAAGAAATGTGATCCGTTATTCCAAAAGCATTCTATTCATATAATAATCTTTTGGGAGAATATCCTGCTACAATACAGAACACCTTGAAAATAAACCCTCCAACTTCTTTTCTCTTTACCAAAAAAGGATTCCTCTTTATATACTAAACTTTCCAAAGAAAATTTCTCCATCAGTATCCAAGGAGAGAAACATAGTCGCACCAACATTTGGCACAGTGCTGAAGAAACGGCAGAAACATCACCTCTTACTTGAGGAGTGATCCTTTTCTGATTGTAGTTGTTGTTTGGCAGGCCCGGGCTGGATTCCAGCCCGCCAGCTCTGGTGTATGTGGCTGGCGCCTTAGCCACTTGAGCTACAGGCACCAAGCACCTAAGGAGTGATCTTGATGTTTTTATCCTGGATATTACAGGTGGTGTCAAAGGACTGAAGACAGGTCAAATTCTTGTTGTTCATAGAAGTCTCTTTCAAAAGAGAACTGCTAGCATCTTCCATCTCAAGCAAATGCCAAATGCACAGCATTATTATTTTACCCCAAGCAGAACAGAAATTTTTTGGTAACCATCTCCCTAGTGGATGTTGGAAGGGGAGTCCATGGGTGAATCCAAGGGATATAAAATTTGTCTTCATTGGGACTATTTTTGCAATCCTGTTCTTTTTTTGGTGCGGACTATTGTCTGTGAGAAGCTCTTGAAAATTCCTGCAGTAATTTTGTTTTAGAAGTACTTACTCTAGACAACCACACACTTTTCCTAAAATCTTTCTTCAAGATAAAGACATGCTACATGTAGCACACACGCGCGTGTACATACATAATGCTGTGAGGCACTGAGTTATGCAAATGGAATGTTGAGGAACAGCTAAGAAGAAGAAATACGAAAGTTCTGGGGAACTGTCTTAAGGAACTAAGGACACCACAGTTCCCCAGTGGCTTTACGCCAGTCTGTGCTCCTCAATTCTCAGCCCCAAATTCTATTCATGTTTCCAGTGCAGCTCAAGGCTCATGCCAAATGCGAACTCTTCCCTTTTGGCCATTGTCCACTCTGTGGTTTGAATTCCTACATCACATCGACATTCCACATTATCTTAGCATCCACTTCATACCCCTCCAAGTAGTCTCCACTTCTTTGTTCTAATGTGGTTCAAGGCTATAGTTTTCCTTCAGAGAATTCTAATCTTAGGCAAGGTGCATGGTCCTTGCTTCTTTCTTTCTCTT
>CAUYRH010092098.1:0-13831 GCA_963574655.1 Perodicticus potto | reverse complement strand
TGGCTCAAGTGGCTAAGGCGCCAGCCACGTACACCTGAGCTGGCGGGTTTGAATCCAGCCCTGGCCCACCAAACAATGACGGCTGCAACCAAAAAATGGCCGGGCGTTGTGGCGGGTGCCTGTAGTCCCAGCTACTTGGGAAGCAGAGGCAAGAAACTCCCTTGAGCCCAGGAATTGGAGGAGGTTGCTGTGAGCTGTGAAGCCACAGCACTCTATCCAGGGTGACAGCTTGAGGCTCTGTCTCAAAAAAAATAAAAAAAGTAAAAAAAAAAAGAATGAGACCTCATCTCAACTAAAAATGGAAAAACTGTCCAGGCCTGGTGGTGCATACCTGTAGTCCCAGTTACTTGCGAGGCTGAAGCCCAAGAGTTTGAGGTTGTTGTGAGCTATTAGGCTACAACATTCTACCTAGGGCAACTGAGTGAGACTCTGTCTTAAAAAAATAAAAAATAAATAAAATACTTGGTGGGGCCAGGTACAGTGACTCATGCTTGTAATCCTAGCACTTTGGGAGGCTGGGGGGAGGATCCCGTGAAGCCAGGAGTTCCAGTCCAGCCTGGACAACATACTGAGACCCCTATCTCTATCTCTAAAAAATAATTTTTTAAAATTAGCTAGGTGTGGTGGTGCATGCATGTAGTCCCAGCTACTTGGGAGGCTGAGGTGGGAGGATCCTGTGAACCCAGGAGTTCGAGGTTACACTGAACTATGATTGCCCTGCTGCATTCCAGCCTGGACAGAATGATACTTAGTCTTTTAGGAAAGAAAACATACACATAAAGTATTTGGACTTCTGCGGCATTTCCTAACTTGTCCTCCTTTCATAGGAAGCCCACTTCCAACTGTGCTTCCTGAAGAAGATGTGCTAGAGGGGACGAGAAATTCAGGCTTCTGTCTATTGAAAACACTTGTAGTGGCTGAGCCCTCGTGCCTGCAATCCTAGCATGCTGGGAAGCCCAGACCAGAGTGTCACTTGACTTCAAGAGCAACAGTGAGACCAGCCCTTGAAAGAGTGAGAGCCTGTTTGCATAAAAAACGGAAAAATTAGTGGTGGTGGTATGCACCTATAACCCCACTTCAGCTACTTGGGAGGCTGAGGCAGGAGGATCACTTGAGCCCAGGAGTTTGAGGTCCCTGTGAGCTAGGCTGAGTCCACTGCACTCTAGCCCTAGTAAGGAAGTGAGACTCTGCCTCAAAAACAATAACAACAACAACAACCACAACCAAACCCAAAAAACGAAAAAAGAAAATAATGTTGGGTTTGGTGGCTCACACCAGTAATTATAACACTCTGGGAGGCTGAGGTGGGTGGATTGCTTGAGTTCAGGAGTTGGAGCCCAGCCTGAATAAGAGCAAGACACTGTCATTACTAAAAATGGAAAAAATTAGCTGGATGTTGTGGTGGGCACCTGTAGTCCCAGCTACTTGGGAGGCTGAGGCAGGAGGATTACTTGAACCCAGGAGTTTGAAGTTGCTGTGAGCTAGGCTGAGGCCACAACACTCTAGCCTGGGCAACAGAGGGAGACTGTCTTAAACAAAAAACAAAAAACAAAAAAAATCCAAAGAATGAAAACCCTTCCAAGCTCCCATGGCATCTGGATTAAAGCCCAAAGGGGTGCAGGGTGAACATGGGATGGGAATTTAAGACCTTAGGTGCTGCAATAATGTCAGCAGGCCACAGCTGGTATATTTTGAATCCATACTTCTTTTTTTTTTTTTTTTTTGAGACAGAGCCTCAAGCTGTCACCCTGGGTAGAGTGCTGTGGCATCACAGCTCACAGCAACCTCCAATTCCTGGGCTCAAGCGAGTCTCCTGCCTCTTGCCTCCCAAGTAGCTGGGACTACAGGCGCCTGCCACAACACCTGGCCATTTTTTGGTTGCAGCCGTCGTTGTTTGGCGGGTCCGGGCTGGATTCGAACCCGCCAGCTCAGGTGTTCGTGCTGGCGCCTTAGCCCGTTGAGCCACAGGCGCCGAGCCTGAATCCATACTTCTATCTCCAGCTACTTCTATCCCTCTCTCATGGCTAAGCTAGTTCAAGCACCATCACCTTTGCCTACACAGCTGCAGTAACCTTCTTACTGGTGCCCCAGCTTCCACGAGAAATATACCAAAAAAATGTTTCTTATGGAAATTTTCAAAAACTAGACCAGAGTGACGAGAATAGCAAACTCACTTTTGATAATCATCAGCTCACAGCCAATCCTGTTTCACCCAATCCTCAGCCCGTTGGAATGTTTAATTCCTCCTCCCCCTGGGGGATTTTTTCTTTTATTTTGAAAAATTTCAGTTTCAGGAATAGGATAATCTGACTTTTCATCAATTTCCCTGCAGTAGATCTATTGTTTGTTGTGGCATAAACTTTATTCCGAGATTTCTTCAGCGATTTGCTTTCAATCCAGAGTTTTGGTATTCAAAATCAAGTTCAGATTGATTTTAAAAGGAAAAAGAAAACAGAAAGAATGGGGTGGGGGAGTCTCTTTTTGCAAATTTTCCAAATCAGGGTGGTGCCTGTGGCTCAAAGGAATAGGACTCTGGCCTCATATACCAGAGGTGGTGGGTTCAAACCCAGCCCTGGCCAAAAACTGCAAAAAAAAAAAAAAAAAATTTGCAAATCAAAAGCCTTGGCTTTCAAAATTAGTATTTCTGCCATGTATTTCAAAAGCCTGCTCAGGAACTCATAAAAGCCCAACTATTTGACTTTCTTTTTTTTCTTGTTTTGGATTTGGTTTGGGTCAAGCCTCTCTAAGTGGTTTATCCAGAATGATTCAGCCTCAGGCTCAATACATGATTTTTATAGGGAGAAGGGTCACAGGATTCTTTAGAAAAGAGAATAAAGGCTTGGTGCCCATAGCACAGTGGTTATGGTGCCAGCCGCACACACTGAGGGAGGCGAGTTTGAACCCAGCCCAGGCCAGCTAAGCAACAATGATAACTGCAACAGAAAAATAGCAGGCGCCTGTAGTTCCAGCTACTCCGGCTGAGGCAAGAGAATCGCTTAAGCCCAAGAGTTTGAGGCTGCTGTGATCTGTGACGCCATGCCACAGTTCTCTACCGAGGACAACACAGTGAGACTGTCTCAAAAAATAAAAAAAGGAAGAAAGAAAGAAAAGAAAAGAATAAATATAGCATTGCAACATGTGAAAAAAAATGTGCCTCATTGCTGTTTTTGTTTTTAAAATAATAATTGTAGTGAACTTAAATTATTTCTCAGAATGTTCACAGGTTGTGACGCTCACTGGTCTGTTTTTTTTCCCCTGTGGCTTTAACCTCAATTGCAATTTCTCCTAAAATAAAGTTTTGCGAGATGCTAAACTCCCATGTTTGGGGTGGTTATTTTTCTTCTCTTTTTTTAAAATTTCAGATTAATGTGAGGGTACAAACCATTAGTTTATGATGTTTGCATTTGTTAGGTACAGTCCCTATTGTTGTTGTGTTCCCCACTCAAAAGTTGTGCTGGGTGGCGCCTATGGCTCAGTGGGTAGGGCCCTGGCCCCATATACCAAGGGTGGCGGGTTCAAACCCGGCCCCTGCCAAACTGCAACAAATAGCCGGGCATTGCAGCAGGTGCCTGTAGTCCCAGCTACTTGGGAGGCTGAGGCAAGAGAATCGCCTAAGCCCAGGAGTTGGAGGTTGCTGTGAGCTGTGACAGCACAGCACTCTACCAAGGGTGATAAAGTGAGACCGTCTGTACAAAAAAAAAAAAAAAGGTGTGCCATATACCCTTACATGTGCCCATTAAGTAGAAGCACACCAATCCCCTCCTTCCCCATCCCCCACAAGGTGAATAAAGTTTTTCTCCGGTGTGGATGTGTATTAGTTCGTCTACTGGCTTCATATTAGTATTTAGTACATTGGATACTTGCTTTTCCATTCTTGTGATACTTCACTAAGAAGAATGTGTTTCAACTCCACCCAGGTTATGGAGCGGTTAGTTTTTATTTTGTATGTCAATATCCTTTCTGCAGGAGCTCTCAGCACTTTGCACTGTTGCATGCTTGCAAACCCGACTCCTGGATGTCATATGTAGTCCTGTGTCATCTGGAAGTCCGACACTCCTGCTTAGCCTTGCATCATCTGATCCCCTTAGTCATAAGCCCTGGCATTAGCGTTGAGCTTAGGCACCTGTTAAAATTAAGTCTGATTTTTCTTTTCAGGCAAATCCACTGAAATCTCCCAATAGTGTATTTATCAACAACATCAAAGTCTCTTAGATTCAGGTCTGGTCTGGACAGCATGGTTCGGGCCCAAACATGACACACACAAAGGGAGGGGTAGGAAGGATGGTTAGCGGTCAGAGCCATTCACTGAGAATAGAATCACTTGTGTTTAATCTCAGCTCCGCTTCCCTGGCAACACCAAGTGCCACAGTTGGCTCAGTTTCCTCATGGGCAGTTTTTCCTGGTGATAAAATCAGAATAGTCTATGTCCTCACAGCCAGAGGTAAGATCACTCATGGGTTTTTTTTTTTTTTTTTTAAGACAGAGTCTCATTTTGTCCCCTTCATATATTTGCAGGAGGCCGAGGTGGAAGGATCACTTGAAGACTGGAGTTTGAGACCAGCCTGGGCAACGCAGTGAGACTCCATCTCTATACACACACACACACAAACACATCTGCCTGTGGCTGAGGCAGAAGGATGGTTTGAGCCCAGGAGTTTGAGGTTGCAACGAGCTAAGATGCACTGGGTGAGTGTGCTAGATGAGATTAGCCTGGGCAACACAGTGAGACCTTGTCTCTAAAAAATAAATCAATAAAAAATAAAATGAGAATAAAAACACCAACCTTTGACTTGATATCTTGTGATACAGGAAAACAATTACCAACCTTATTGGGGAACTGCAAGGATCAAATGAGTCAACACATACAAAAGACTTGTCATAAAAACAACAATACGTGGGACTGTGTGTGTGGTGGGGAGACTTTCTGTTGAAATGTTGTTAGTAATTCGGAAGCCACCTGGTTCCCCAGCTTTAATGTGTATGTAAAGATGTTGACCTCCAGGGATTAGCAGCTGCATTAACTCTCCTCTTTGCCATATGCAATTGATATTCAGATTGTCCAATATCCAGGTCTGCTTTCCTTTTGAAGTTTATGGTCCTCTTGAGTTAGGCAGGGCCATATGACCAGTTCTGGCCAGTGGAATATGAACAGAAGTGATGTTTCACTTAGTTTCTGAGGCAACAAAAGGCTCTTGCAAGATTCTCCAGGCTTCGTTTTCCCCACTGTAGAGGAGGCCTTGGGTGGAGTCACAAGATGGAAGCTGCCTGGATCCCTGAGTCACCACATGGCATCATATGGAGGAAAGAAGCCCTGGAGAGTTTCCTGGACCGAGAGTAGGCTTTGCCTGAACAAGAAATAAACTTGTAGTGGTTAGCCAATTAAATCTTTCTCATTTTTGTTTGTTCATTTATAGCAGCATTACCTGCTCTGAGTGGTACATTCAACAGATCAAGGAAAGTTTCCAGAAAACAACGAAAACAGTTTGGAGGATCCAGGGCACTGCCTCTGGCTTCTTTCATTCCACACTTCTATGCATTGCCTGTTCTCTGCTGTAGAAACCACAGAAACACACCCTGTCTAACTGTATCAGCACCATCAGCTGTTATGATTACAGGGAGAAAAGATGCTGTGTTTTTCTTTTTTAAAAAGGAAAGAAGATGTCTTTGTGAAGTGGTTCTGACCTGCTGCCAGTGTTTGCTTTCTCAGACTCCTGCTTGATGCATCTGTTACCTACAGTAGGCAGTCTTTAAGAGAGCCCCCAAGGATGTGCAGCTCTTGGAATTGTATGATACTCATCCCACTAGTGTGGGCTGGATTTAGCTAACTTGCCTCTTATGTGACAGATGTCACTTCTGAGAGCTGATTATACAAACTATGGCTTCTGACTCTCAGACACTCTCTTTTACTCTCTCGTCTGTAAGAAGCTTGTGAGCTGCCATGCAGAGAGTTAATTAACACAACTCTCACCAAGAGTGTTTTCTTTCCCGAAGGGGATTTGAATGGAATCCCCCTTTGCAACCCTCCTCCTCTTCCTCTCCCCCACATCCCCAGGCAAACTGCCCTGTTCTCTGTGACTATAAGTTAACTTGCATTTGCTATAATTTTTATGTAAAAGGAATGAGTCATAAAGCACGTGCTCTTCTGCATAATTAATCTGAGATTCATCCATGTTGACGCGCGTGCTCCTTGTTCATTCCTCTCATAAGTTCTTTGTGTGAACACAGCGCAGTCTGTTTATCTGTCCACCTGTTGATGGATGTTCTCAGGTTTGGGCGATTGCAAATAGGGCTGATATAAACAATCATGTGCAAGTATGGACAAAGCCTTTCTTTTCTCTTTGGTAAATACTTAGGACTGGAATGGCTGGACTATTTGGCAAGTGTGTGTTGAATTTTTAAAGTAACTGGCAAGTTATTTTTCACTTATTTATTTATTTTTGAGACAGAGCCTCAAGCTGTCGCCCTGGATAGAGTGCCGTGGCATCACAGCTCACAGCAACCTCCAATTCCTGGGCTCAAGCGAGTCGCTTGCCTCTGCCTCCCAAGTAGCTGGGACTACAGGTGCCCGCCACAATGTTCGGCCATTTTTTGGTTGCAGAGTTTGGTGGTCTGGGCTGGATTTGAACCCGTCAACTCAGGTGTACGTGGCAGGTGCCTTAGCCCGTTAAGGCGCCGAGCCATGGCAAGTTATTTTTCAAGTGTGCCATTTTACATCGTCACAGGCACCCTGCAGAATTTTTTTTTTTTTGTAGAGACAGAATCTCACTTTATCGCCCTCTGTAGAGTGCTGTGGCGTCACACAGCTCACAGCAACCTCCAACTCCTGGGCTTGGGCGATCCTCTTGCCTCAGCCTCCGGAGTAGCTGGGACTACAGACGCCCGCTACAATGCCCGGCTATTTTTTTGGTTTGCAGTTCAGCCGAGGCTGGGTTTGAACCCGCCACCTTCTGTATATGGGGTTGGTGCCCTATTCGCTGAGCCATAGGCGCCGCCCCACCCTGCAGAATGTTTAACAATGCTGGCAGTCTGGCAGTCACCCTAGATGCCAGAGGTCCGCAACCACTGTGACAATCTGCAACTGGCCAACTGTCACCTGGGTTGACAACTGAGAACCACTGCAGGGGCGTTCCTTTTGTTCCTGCAGCAAGGACAAGCCCTCATTTTGGAACCAAAGAAGATGTAGGACAGGAAAAATATTGTTTTAAACATTAATTTTTTTTTTTGAAACAGATCCTTACTTTGTCACCCTTGGTAGAGTGCTGTGGCGTCATAGCTCACAGTAACCTCAAACTCTTGGGCTCAAGCAATTCTTTTGCCTCAGCCTCCCAAGTAGCTGGGACTATAGGCAGCCACACAACGCCTGGCTATTTTTTTTTTTTTTTTTTTTTGTAGAGACAGAGTCTCACTTTATCACCCTCAGTGGAGTGCCGTGGCATCACACAGCTCATAGTGACCTCCAACTCCTGGGCTCAAGCGAGTCTCCTGCCTCTGCCTCCCAAGTAGCTGGGACTACAGGTGCCCACCACAATGCCTGGCCATTTTTTTGGTTGCAGCCGTCATTTTCGTTTGGCGGGCCCAGGCTTGATTCGAACCTGCCAGCTCAGGTGTATGTGGCTGGCACCGAGCCCACGCCTGGCTATTTTTTGAGATGGGGTCTCGCTCTTGCTCAGGCTGATCTCAAACCCATGAGCTCAGGGCAATCCAGAATGTCAGTATTACAGGCATGAGCCACTGCGCCTGGCAATTAATTTCTTTTTTTAGAGATAGGGGCTCTGTCTGTTGGGCAGGCTAGAGTGCAGTGGCCGGATCACAGATCACTGCATCCTGGAACTCCTGGGCTTGAGTAATTCTCCTGCCTTAGCCTCCCAAAATTCAGGGATTATAGATGTAAGCCAATATGCTTGGCCAGGAAAGGTATCTTTTCTCATCCATTGCTAGGTGTGTGGTGGAAGCCCCGTAACGAAAGATAGGTTAACAAATGTATTTCATTCCAGCCTGAGCCAGAGCTAGACCCCGTCTCTAAAAATAGCCAGGCATTGTGGTGGGCGCCTATAGTCCCAGCTACTCAGGAGGCTGAGGCAAGAGGATTGCTTGAGCCCAAAATTGCTGTGAGCTGTGACACCACGGCACTGTACTGAAGGTGACAAAGTGAGACTCTGTCTCAAAAACCAAACAAACAGGCTCGGCGCCTGTGGCTCAACGGGCTAAGGCGCCAGCCACGTACACCTGAGTTGGCGGGTTTGAATCCAGCCCAGGGCCCGCCAAACAATGACGGCCGCAACCAAAAAATGGCCGGGCGTTGTGGCGGGCGCCTGTAATCCCAGCTTCTTGGAAGGCAGAGGCAGGAAACTCGCTTGAGCCCAGGAATTGGAGGTTGCTGTGAGCTGTGATGCCACGGCACTCTATCCAGGGTGACAGCTTGAGGCTCTGTCTCAAAAAAACAAACAAACAAACAAAAACAAATAGATTTCTTGTAAATTTCATGTGACATGGCAGGCTCTGGAAATAAAGACCCAAAGGAACAGAGAAATCTGTGTATGGAGAAGCATGATTGGACAAAGCAGCTATGAACTAATGGTGATAAACTGGAAGGAATTTAGCAAGGCCTGGTTGTTTTGGGTGTTCTCTGTGTCCCTGAGTCTTCAGAGATAAGGACAGTTCCTTTCCTCCAGGGAAGGCACCTCAAACAGGTCCCTGCTTTAGAGAAAGCTCAGGGGAATGCTTTTTGCATTTTATGGCTTGCTTGAGGGTGAAAAGGGGAGGGGAGAATGACACCTGCTTCTGCTTTCTCAAATGCCAAGGTACTGTATGTTAGGGTCGTTGGAAGCCTATCAAAGAAAACTTGTGAACTCGTATTCTGAACTGAATTCATGGTAAGCCATTCCACAAGGCGGTGACAGAAGGGGGTCTATGGCTGTGAATGGTATATTCTGGCTTGGCTTTGCATTCTGTGGTCTTCGAAAATGCTCTTTATTTAAAGAACCAAGGTTTATAAGCAGTAGTAAGGGACAATGTGGTGTTTAGAAGGAGTCAGATGATCCATTTTCTTTCTATTCTTAACTTTCTGTCTGGCCTTGGGAGCCTCCCAGAGCCTCCCTGGGGTAAAAATAAGTGGTGTTTGGTAATCCCGAGCTGAAAGGTGGTACTTAAGTCAGAAGTACACCTGAACTCAGCTAATTTGCACTAATCACCATGGATTAGCTAGAGGGGAAAACATCATGATGCAACCACAGCCACACTTTGCAGGACCTAACCAATCTCACACTCAATTTTGATCTCTAAAACCTTCTCAAACCCTTAATGCAGCAGTTGTCAAACTGGAGCGTGTTTCAGACTCCCCAGGAGGGCGTGTCAAAACGCGGATTGCCTGGTCCCTTCACTAGAAACAGACCAAGAGGAGGCCTGAGAATTGTCCTTTCTAACAAGTTCTCAAAAGCTGCTGATGTAGCTTGGCCCAGGGCCCTTACTCTGAGACTCATTTCCGTATTGGTAACTCACACTTGCCAATTCAAAGCTGTCTGTATCCAACTATGGCAGTGAGCCTTAATCAGGGAGATTTTGCCCCCAGGAAACAGTTTTGATTGCCATTACTAGCAGGGGCAGCTGAGAGAGTGCTGCTGGCATCTGTGGGTGTCTTGCTACACCTCCTACAATACACGGAACAGCCCCACAACAAATACTAATGTGGCTCGAAGTGTTCACAGGGCTGATCCTGAGAAATCCTGAACTACAGAGGATTGCTTTAAATGAATAGAAGAATATTCTCACAAGGAATAAACATTATGCAGTCATTAAGACCCCTTTAAAACACTTAGAAATATTCATGATATGACGGAGGGTCAAAAGGGCATGTTCAACATATTACTTGTTTCAATTGGTTTTCTTCATACTTTGTCACTACAATTGTCTTGTTTGTTGATATGTTTGCTTATGTACCATTTGCCTCCACTTACCAGGATGAAGCTCCTGGTCTACTGTAAGGAAGCATGAAATAGTTGCAGACACACGAGTGAGTGAACCCCGTGACTAGTAAGTAAAATCAGTAGTGTGTTGGCAAATGTTTAACAACAACTCTCTGAAAAAGGAAACCCCTGCAGTGTCGTAATTGACGATTTCCCAGGGTGTAAACACTCCCATCATGGCTGATTTCAAGTGACATCCTTGTGACATTACTGAAGTAGGAGTTGGGCAGAGACGGCATGACTGGCTAGCCAAGCTCATAGGGAGACTCCTGCACTCCACTGGAAATAATCATTAATAGAAAAGATGTGGGCTGGGGGCAGTGGTTAACACCTGTAATTCTAGCACTCTGGGAGGCCAAGGTGGGAGTTTGAGAGCAGCCTGAGCCAAGAAAGTGAGACCCCATCTCCAGCAAAAAATAGAAAAACTAGCCGGGTGTAGTGGCAGGTGCCTGTAGTCCCAGGTATTCAGGAGGAGGAGGCAAGAGGATGGCTTGTGCCCAGAAGTTTGGAGGTTGCTGTAAGCTAGGATGCCACGATCCAGAATGACAGAGTGAGACTCTGTCTCAAAAACAAAGGTAAAACAAAAGACACGAAGGAAAACTGCTACAATGCTCATAGTAGAACAGGGGGATCAGATGCACATCGGAAACCATGAAGTTCTAGGTTAATAAAAAATGAGTTTGGCTCAGCCTCTAGCTCAGAGGCTAGGTCACTGGCCACATACACTGGGGCTGACAGGTTCGAACCTGGCCCGGGCCTGCCAAACAGTAATGACAACTACAAAAAAAAAAAAAAAAAAAAATCTGCATTGCGGTGGGCACCTATAGTCCCAGCTACTCTGGAGGCTGAGGCAAGAGAATCACTTCAGCCCAAGAGTTTGAGGTTGCTCTGAGCTGTGGTGCCATGGCACTCTACCTAGGGTGACATAGTCAGACTCTGTTTCAAAAAAAGAAATGGGCTCTGCACCTGTGGCTCAAGTGGCTAAAGTGCCAGCCACGTACACCTGAGCTGGCAGGTTCTAATCCAGCCCGGGCCCGCCAAACAACAATGCCAGCTGTAACCAAAAAATAGCCGGGCGTTGTGGCGGGCGCCTGTAGTCCCAGCTACTTGGGAGGCGGGAGGCAGGAGAATTGCTTGAGGCTAAGAGTTAGAGGTTGCTGTGAGCTGTGATGCCAGGGCACTCTACCCAGGGTGACAGCTTGAGGCTCTGTCTCAAAAAAAAAAAAAAAAAAAATGAATTTGAGGAGATGGCTCTGGGGTGGGTTTACACTCTCTAAGGACAAGTAGAAAAAAATGGCCATTAATATGACCTACCTTCCAGTTTCAGGTCTCAATCCAAATTCCAGATTCCTGACCAAGAGAATTAGCTGACAAGATCTTATGTCAGTTGCAACAGCAGTTGGGGCAATCATGTATATGAACGTTTGGGGCTCGGAGCACCCTTATGGTATAGGTGTTCAGGCCACCTTCATTTACATCTAGACACATATGAAGTTGTATGAAAGGGTGCAGACAGGGAAGACAGGTGGAAATGCTGGGCTTCTCAGCTGCTGAGTCCTGCGGCTGCGGGGAAACACCGTCCTTTATGAACGCCATGGACAGGTGGCCTTGCTCACATTTTGGAGATCACGTGTGCCCAGAGCCCCTGTGTGGGTGCACACATGCATCCTAGCATGCCCTGAGCTACCCAATTCCACACACCCTCTGGTTAACCCCATCTGAATTTGACGTACTTCCTTCGCCTAGGGGAGAACGCCCATTGCTGGGGACCTACAGGGAGGTCCCGAGATATGTTCAGTGGGGGAAAGGAACGGTGTGTTTGAGCCCTCAGCCAAAGTTGCTGCCCGCATGGTCACAGGAATGCACTAACTTAAAACATTTAAGAAATCACTTGAGATACCCAGGAGATGACAAACACATGTATACAAACGTGTAACAGCATTACAACTATAATGCCCCAAAAGTGGATGCAACTCTAACGTGTATCAGTGTTTGAATGGATAAACAAAGCTGGTCTATCTGTACAATGGAGTATTATTCAGTCATAAAAAGGAATGAGATGGGCTCGGCGCCTGTGGCTCAACAGGTTAAGGCGCCAGCCACGTACACCTGAGCTGGCGGGTTCGAATCCTGCCCGGGCCTGTCAAACAACGATGACGGCTGCAACCAAAAAATGGCTGGGCGTTGTGGCGGGCACCTGTGGTCCCCGCCACTTGGGAGGCGGAGGCAAGAGACTCGCTTGAGCCCAGGAATTGGAGGTTGCTGTGAGCTGTGATGTCACAGCACTCTATCCAGGGTGACAGCTTGAGGCTCTGTCTCAAAAAAAAAAAAAAAAAAAGGAATGAGATTCTGCTGCATGCGCCAACATAGATTAACCCCTAAAATGTGACTGTAAACGCAAAGAGGCAGACAACTAAAGAGGCCCGGCTATTTTTAGGTTGCAGCCGTCATTGTTGTTTGGCGGGCCTGGGCTGGATTCTAACCCTCCAGCTCAGGTGTACGTGGCTGGCACCTTAGCCACTTAAGCCACAGGTGCCAAGCCACCATTCTTGTGATACTTTACTAAGAAGATACTTTACAGCTCCATCCAGGTAAATGTAGAAGATGTAAAGCCTCCATCTTTTGTTTGCTTTTGTTTTTGTGCAGTTTTTGGCCAGGGCTGGGTTTGAACCTGCCACCTCCGGCATTTGGGGCCAGCGCCCTACTCCTTTGAGCCACAGGCGCCACCTGGCTGGTGTTTTTTTGTTTGTTTGTTTTTGTTTTAAAGTATCCATCTGTTTTTTTTGAGACAGAGCCTCAAGCTGTCACCCTGGATAGAGTGCTGTGGCATCACAGCTCACAGCAACCTCCAATTCCTGGGCTCGAGCGATTCTCTTGCCTCCGCCTCCCAAGTAGCTGGGACTACAGGTGCCCACCACAACGCCTGGCCATTTTTTGGTTGCAGCCGTCATTGTTGTTTGGCGGGCCCAGGCTGGATTCGAACCTGCCAGTTCAGGTGTACGTGGCTGGCGCCTTAGCCCGTTGAGCCACAGGCGCCGAGCCAAGTCTCCATCTTTTTAATGGCTGAATAGTATTCGATGGTATACGTATACCACAGTTTGTGGATCCCCCATGGATTGCTGGTCATTTAGGTTGCTTCCACAACTTGGCAATTATGAATTGAGCTACAATAAACATTACGGTGCAAATGTCTTTGTGGCAAAATGATTTTTGTTCTTTTGGGTAGATATCTAGTAATGGGATTGAGGAATCCTGTGTAACATCCTGAAAATGTTTTGGAATTAGTGGCAATGGTTGTACAACAGAGTGAGTTTATTGAAACCACCGGATGATACACTTTTATTTACTTATTTTTTTAGAGACAGAGTTTCACTTTGTCACCCTCGGTAGAATGCGGTAGCATCACAGCTCACAGCAACCTCCAACTCTTGGGCTTAGGTTCTCTTGCCTCAGCCTCCTGAGTAGCTGGGACTAAACGCGCCCGCCACGACACCCGGCTATTTTTGTTGTTGTTGCTGCAGTTTGGCCGGGGCTGGGTTTGAACCCAGCACCCTCGGTATGTGGGGCCGGTGCCTTACTCACTGAGCCACAGTCACCGTCTGAATGATACACTTTTTTTTTTTTTTTTGAGACAGAACCTCAAGCTGTCACCCTGGATAGAGTGCTGTAGCATCACAACTCACAGCAACCTCCAATTCCTGGGCTCAAGCGAGTCTCTTGCCTCCACTTCCCAAGTAGCTGGGACTACAGGCGCCCGCCACAATGCCCAGCCATTTTTTGGTTGCAGCCGTCATTGTTGTTTGGCGGGGCCGGGCTGGATTCGAACCCACCAGCTCAGGTGTACATGACTGGTGCCTTAGCCCGTTGAG
>CAUYRH010092097.1:0-10775 GCA_963574655.1 Perodicticus potto | reverse complement strand
GGCGCCTGTAGTCCCAGCTACTTGGGAGGCGGAGGCAGGAGACTCGCTTGAGCCCAGGAATTGGAGGTTGCTGTAAGCTGTGATGCCACAGCACTCTATCCAGGGTGACAGCTTGAGGCTCTGTCTCAAAAAAAAAAAAAACAAACAAAACACTAGAACCCCTCCCCCCAACAACACAATAATAATAAAACCTCCATACACAACCTCCTTAGTCATTCTAGTTGAAATCTCTAGGAATCAAAGGAGCCTTCCTTGTTGGCTGCCACTTACTGAGCAACTAAATGATTTATAAAAAGCTGCTATCATTCATACATTCCCCTCAGAAGCTGCTAAGAGCAGCATGAGCTTTTTTTTTTTAATTTTTGTTTGAATACCTGGCGCTTATAGTCCCAGCTACTCAGGAGGCTGAGGCAAGAGAATCGCTTAATCCCAGGATTTTGAGGTTGCTGTGAGCTATGCTGTCACTGCACTCTACCAAGGGTGACAAAGTGAGACTCTGTCTCAAAAAAAATTTTTTTTTGTTTCATGTTTCATTTTGTTTAATTACTTCAGAATAACTTGCATTCAGATCAGAAAAATGTTTCATTTAGTTCCAGTTGAACTGTTTGCAACTGCATCTTATTCTTTGTCTTTTTCTTTTCTTTTTAGAGACAGAGTCTCACTCTGTCACCCTCGGTAGAGTGCTGTGGCATCACAGCTCATAGCAACCTCCCACTCTTGGGCTTAAGTGATTCTTTTGCCTCAGCTTCCCAAGTAGCTGGGACTACAGGTGCCCGCCACAATGCCCAGCTATTTTTGTTGCAGTTGCACTGCTGTTTTAGCTGGCCGGGGCTGGGTTCAAACCCCCCGCCCTCTGTATATGGGGCCGGTGCCCCTACCCGCTGAGCCACAGGCGCCACCCAGCAAATGCATCTTTTTCAGAGCCACTGGTCAATGAACCAGTCTGTTATTCCTAGGATGTCTCCTGGGGCTGATGAACATATAATGGTCAACCCCATGGTGCCTGTACAGCTTGTCATAACTGCACAGAAAGAGTATGAATCTCTTTATACGTCTTGAAGAATGGGGTATGAAATTTTCTTTTTAAATCTCAAGCCACGGAGATGGGTTTTATCTCTTTGTGAAATACTGGGTAATTATTGGGCTCTAAATTATAACAAAAATAATTTACTTGTTGAGACTCAGAATAAGAAGAAATGAATTATATCAATGTCTTCAGTGTGCTCCAGGGTGCCTGGGCCCCTAGAATGTAAGCTCCATGAGTGGCTTTTGTCTGTTCTATTCACTGCATTATCACTAGTACCTATCACAATATCTGAAACAGTGTAGGTACTTGATAAATACTTCTTGCACAACAAACTGAATAATTGAATGAATGGAGCAAAGTTTAGGGATGGCCAAGATTTTAAGGGTATCAAAAAGCTTCAAATGCTCAAATAATCCTTTCCCACTGATAGACTACAGCCTATAATTCTAAAATCAGACCTTGCCTTAAGATTCTTATTTCAGGGAGGCACCTGTGGCTCAGTGAGTAGGGCTCTGGCCCCATATACCGAGGGTGGCGGGTTCAAACCTGACCCTGGACAAACTGCAACAACAACAACAACAAAAAAAATAGCTGGGTGTTGTGGCGGGTTCCTGTAGTCCCAGCTACTTGGGAGGCTGAGGCAAGAGAAGCACCTAAGCCTAAGAGCTGGCGGTTGCTGTGAGCAGTGTGATGCGCATGGCACTCTACCGAGGGTGACAAAGTGAGACTCTGTCTCAAAAAAAAAAAAAAAGATTCTTATTTCACTGAAAATTAAAATGGTATGTGCACTGGTAAGAGAATAAATTGCTGCAACTTAATTGAAAAGCAATTTAGCAGTTTATGAAAATGTTCATAGCCTTTCACTCAGGACTAGTCCTTCCAGAAATTTATCCTCCAGAAGTGTATACATATGAAGATGTTAATTGCACTTGTTTCTACTGGAGATGGGTGGGAGGAAGGTAATAATCTAACCTAATTATCCCTTGGAAGGGGATTAGTGAAGGAGAAGAAACAGGAATATAGGGTTGAGGTTGTGCTGCTCTGGATGCCTTCTGTAATACTGATAATGAGTTATCCTACTTAGGGTTGGACAGACCCCCCTTTTTCTAGGCCGTGGGTGAACTTCATGAGAAATCAGTCTCATCCCAGATCCCCATCTCTAGGCACAAACAGGTTTTCTGACAGCTGTGTTCTCTGGACAAACAAGTTCATAAAAAGCAGCTTGACAAGTATGTCATTTGGGCTGCCTCTCCTGGAGCAGAAACACCCACTGCCTTTCCTGGAGCAAGGGGACAAATCTCAGGCAGGACCATATTCTTACACTGGGGCAGTTTTGAAATTAATTTCTGCCTACAGGCCCCTGGCTGATTGTTACATTCCATCTCCCCAAAACTCCCTGCCTGCAGGTTAGGTTCAGCAGTATGTAAACCCCTAGACAGAGGGCCCAAATGGACTGCCCACCTGGGCTCCCTCCTCTCCTGCCAGAGGTTCTGTTGCCCTCTTGTGCTCTTTTATCTTTCAATAAATTCTGTCCTTTCACTTATTTGTTGGTCTGTGTATTCATTCCTCCAGTCTCTGGGACCAAGGACTTGGCAGAGAGAAATTCTGGCTATAATACATCACAATGTACATTTCGTCCTTCAGTCATCTGCTGTCCTATATATCCTTCTGTTGGGATGTCATGCTGTGAGCAGCCATATTTGTGGATAAGGCAATTAAAAATGTACAGTCCAATGATGAAGGCAGGATACAAATACATCTACAATTTGCTGAGTAATATGCAAGTATACCAAAATACATAAAGTGTAAGGTGATATCAAAGTATAAAGTAGAAATGAAGGATACCAATTAGGATATTTACTCCAGAAAGAGATAATCTATTACAAGCCAAAAATCGTTAATTTCTTATTTGATATGAAATAATTTTAGTAATTGCAAATAATAGCATTCATTAAAAGAAAGCAGAAATAGAAAGAAGCCAAAGGCAATAAAAACCACTCCAAATTGTAGCACATGGAAATATTTGTTAACATTTTAGATTTCTTTTCAAAATTCTCCCCTATCACTTTATGAGAATTAAAGCTCCTGAGTGTTACAGTATGTAATAGGGTCGGTGTCAGAAGCTCAATTGAGCTGGCAGAGGGAACTTTCAGAGTAGCTAATTAAAATAAGCCCAAAAATATAAGAATGAGACTTTAATTAATTAATTAATTAATTAATTTTTTTGAGACAGAGTCTCACTATAGTGCTGTGGTGTCACAGCTCACGGCAATCTCAGACTCTTGGGCTTGAGTGATTCTCTTGCCTCAGCCTCCCAGTAGCTGGGACTACAGGCACCTATCACAACGCCTGGCTATTTTTTTTTTTTTTTTAGAGACAGAGTCTCACTTTACTAGCCTCCGGTAGAGTGCCATGGTGTCACAGCTCACAACAATCTCAAACTTTTGGGCTTAGGTGATTCTCTTGCCTCAGCCTCCCGAGTAGCTGGGAGTACAGGCGCCCGCCACAACGCCCGGCTATTTTTTGTTGCAGTTTGGCCAGGGCGGTTTGAACCCACCACCCTTGGTGTATGGGGCCTACTGACTGAGCCCCATATATTTTTTTGTTATTATTTTCGTTGTTTGGCAGGCCCTGGCTGGGTTCAAACTGACCAACTCCCATGCATGTGGTCAGTGTCCGAACCACTGAGCTACCGGCGCCAAGAAGGAGACTTTAATCACTTGCTGTGACGATAAAAGCAAGAATTTAGAGCTGGAGAAAGTGCTGACTCCTGTATTTCATTTCTGCAATGGAATGGCGCAGTGGTGGAGGATCAGGTGCATAGGCACAGACCTGCGGTTTTCTATATTTACATTCCTACCCTATCATCTTCATTCCAGGGTCTCTATCTGAGGTTCTCTTCAGACACCTCTGCCAAGACCTCCTTACAGAGGGAATGAGGGAGAACCTTGAGGCCACTTTTGTCCACCCTGACTTAGCACACAGAACTTTTCCACTCCAACTTCCCCTCTCCTCTACTGATTGAGGAGTCTGATTCTTGGTTAAACACCTGTCTGTGTTCTTTCAGGCCTGCCTACAAAGGCTTAAGCCTACATAGGCTTAGACCTCACAGGAAAAACTGCTCACTCCATTCCAGACTTGGTGCACAGCCAGTATATTGTGGCTTCTAAAGGGAGTTGCAGTCATTTGATGTCCTATGGTCAGGTGCTCTATTCCACCAGGGCTCTGTAGTGAGCCAGAATATTTTCTGAATGGCTGCAAATGACAAAGCCTTGCTCCAGAGCTGAGGGGATCTATGTTTTGATTCTCCTACTGGGGTCTCCACATGGCATTGTTTCCCACCACCGATACTATTACTGACATAAGGTCTGTTGCTTAAACTACAGCCTGCTTAAGAACTTCTGTTCTAGGCATCACTCAAACTTCACAGCACTCCATGTAGATGGGTCAGAGTATTCTTCAAAGGTTCTGTTTAGTAGTTACTAGTTCCTTGTATTCTGGACTTGGAAGATGAAAAGAAACTAGGAAGTTACTATTGTGACACTTTTTGAATATTTTATTAAAAGTATGGCACATAGGCTCGGTGCCCGTAGCACAGTGGCCAGCCATGTGCACCGAGGCTGTCAGGTTTGTGCCCAGCCCGGGCCAGCTAAACAATGACAAATGCAACAAGAAAACAACTGGGCATTGTGGCAGGTGCCTGTACTCTGTCTCAAAGAAAAAAAAAAAGTATAGTATGCAAAAATGTTATTTATTGAAGAAATCTCTTTTTAATCCACAGATATCAAACCAGCACAGTGCATTCTGCAGGTATTGCTGCAGAAACAGAAATTGAAAGGCAAATACCAGCAATTCCAGTGAACAAATCTTCCTTTAGGACCCTTTGATAACTGATTTCTTTTTTTTTTTTTTTTGAGACAGAGCCTCAAGCTGTCACCCTGGAGAGAATACCGTGACATCACAGCTCACAACAACCTCCAATTCCTGGGCTCAAACGAGTCTCTTGCCTCTGCCTCCCAAGTAGCTGGGACTACAGGCGCCCACGACAACGCCCGCCATTTTTTGGTTGCAACCATCGTTGTTTGGCGGCCCGGGCTGGATTCGAACCCGCCAGCTCAGGTGTACATGGCTGGCGCCTTAGCCCGTTGAGCCACAGGCGCCGAGCCGATAACTGATTTCTTTAGAAATCTTTCCTATCACCTTAAAAATACAAAGACTTCCCCCTAAGCTTCAGTATTCCAAATGATAAAGCCACATAGGCATTTTAAAGATTTATTTTATATATATCTTTAGCCCCACCATATCATGTTGCCTTGTTATATATTCTGGTGACAGTTTTAAAATTAAAATTAGCATTTTAAAGCTTCTCACAACTGGAAAATTCAATTGAATGTGATTCTGAAGAAGTTGGATACGTGGAGGCTATGGCCAATAACCAGTCAGCAGCACTAAAGCTGAGTGAGAATGTCAATGATTTTCCTGTAAACTGGAAATGTTAGCTATCTAGAGTTGGATCCAGTGACAGTCCAGATGCAGGAGTCTGTTAGGACATAAAGCAGATTCTGAGTTACTCTATTTAAAAAAGAATGTAACAGCTAATTTTATTTAACTCTAGAAACTTGTCTCCAATGAACAATTTCTTTTTCTTTCTTTCTTTTTTTTTTGTAGAGACAAGAGTCTCACTATCGCCCTTGGTAGAGTGCCATGGCATCACACAGCTTACAGCAACCTCCAACTCCTGGGCTTAGGCAATTCTCTTGCTTCAGCCTCCCAGGTAGCTGGGACTACAGGCACCCGCCACAATGCCTAGCTATTTTTTTTATTTGTTGCAGTTTGGCCGGGGTCAGGTTTGAACCCGCCACCCTCAGTATATGGGGCTGGCGCCCTACCCAGTAAGCCACAGGTGCCACCCAACAATTGCTTAACATGAATTGCTGTGTGATCAACTCTTTTGTGTAGAAACAGATTTAAAGGGGATCTCATACATATCTGGCTGGATGCAGTGGCTCACGCCTATAATTCTAGTACTCTGGGAGGCCAAGGCTGGTGGGTTACTTGAGCTCAGGAGTTCGAGATCAGCCTGAGCAAGAGTGAGATCCTGTCTCTACTAAAAATAGAAAAGCTAGGGTCAGTTGGATCCTGGCAGCAGTGGCAGTAGCTGTCCTCTTCTTGCTTCTCCTTGCCATTACCCTTTTGCTTCCGCAAACATTGTGTCTGGTGTGGCTGTCTCTGATGGCATTATTAAGGTATTCAATGGCATGAAGGAGCGCCAGTCTTCAACACCAGAGGAGGTGAAGAAGTGCAAGAAGGCAGTGCTCTTTTGCCTGAGTGTGGACAAGAAGAACATCACCCTAGAGGAGGGCAAGGAGATCCTGGTAGGTGATGTGGGCCTGACTGTTGACCATCCCTATGTCACCTTTGTCAAGATGCTTGCAGACAAGGACTGGCCCTATGCCCTCTATGATGTGACCTATGAGACCAAGGAGAGCAAGAAGGAGGACCTGGTGTTTATCTTTTAGGCTCCTGAATGTGCATCCCTTAAGAACAAAATGATTTATGCCAGCTCCAAGGATGCCATCAAGAAGCTGATAGGGATCAAGTATCAATTAAAAGCAAACTGCCAGGAGAAGGTCAAGGACTAGTACACTTTGGCAGAGAAGCTGGTGGGGGAGGGGGCTGTGCTGTCATCTCCCTGGAGGGTAAGCCTTTGTGAATCTGGAGCATCTGGCAGCCCCAGAGCTGCCCCTGGGGCTTGCAAACTGCCCCCTTCCTGCCAAACCAGAGGGGTTGGGGGAATCCCAGCAGGGGGAGAGCAATCTCTTTACACCAGTTGCCAAACAGCCCCCACCCCTGGATTTTCCTCCTCTTTCCATCCCTGACAGTTCTGGTCTTCCCAGACCACTTTTTTTTTTTTTTTTTTTTTGCAGTTTTTGGCCAGGGCTGGGTTTGAACCTGCCACCTCAAGCATAAGGGGCTGGCGCCCTACTCCTTTGAGCCACAGGTGCTGCTCCCCCAAACCACTTTTGATCTGATTCTTCTTGGGTTGAAGCAAACCAAGACCCTCCCCTCCCCCTGCACCCCAGTTTTTTTTTAACAACATTCCTACACCTCATCTATTGTATCCCTTCCCATGCTGCCAACTTCTAAATGCAATAGTGCTTGTCTGTTTAGTTTTGTGTATAAATGCAGTATTGTGAAGATGACCCCTACCTTTTCTCCTGGTTGCAGCCATTCATGGAAGCAGGACCAGCAAAGGACCTTCAATTAAAAAAAACCCCAAATACACACACACATAAAATAGAAAAAGTAGTTGGGCTTTGTGGCAGGTGCCTGTTGTCGTAGCAACTTGGGAGGCTAAGGCAAGAGTATACCTTGAGCCTAAGAGTTTGGGGTTGCTATGAGCTATGATGCCATAGCATTCTACCTAGGGTGACATAGTTAGACTGTCCCCCCCAAAAATTTTTTTTTTGGTAAAGACATGGTCTTTAGTCCCAGCTACTCAGGAGGCTGAGACAGGAGGATCCCTTGAGTCCGGGAGTTCTGGGCTGTTGTGTGCTATGTTGATCGGATGTCCACTAAGTTCAGCATCAGTATGGTGACCTCCCGGGAGCAGGGGACTATTAGGTTGCCTAAGGAGGGGTGAACTGGCCCAGGTTGGAAATGGAGCAGGTCAAAGCTCCTGTGCTGATCAGTAGTGGGATCGCGCCTGTGAATAGCCACTGCACTCCAGCCTGGGGCAACATAATGAGACCCCATCTCTTAACAAAGAAAAAAAAGGGCTCGGTGCCTGTGGCTCAACGGGCTAAGGTGCCAGCCATGTACACCTGAGCTGGCGGGTTCGAATTCAGCCTGGGCCCATCAAACAGCAATGACAGCTGCAACCAAAAAATGGCCGGGCGTTGTGGCAGGCGCCTGTAGTCCCAGCTACTTGGGAGGCGGAGACAAGAGACTCGCTTGAGCCCAGGAATTGGAGGTTGCTGTGAGCTGTGATGCCATGGCACTCTACCCAGGGTGACAGCTTGAGGCTCTGTCTCAAAAAAACAAAAACAAACAAACAAACAAAAGTAAACACAGGGGCTCGGCACCTGTGGCTCAACGGGCTAAGGCGCCAGCCATGTACACTTGAGCTGGTGGGTTCGAATCCAGCCCGGGCCCGCCAAACAACAATGAGGGCTGCAACCAAAAAATGGCTGGGCGTTGTGGTGGGCGCTTGTAGTCCCAGCTACTTGGGAGGCAGAGGCAGGAGACTCGCTGGAGCCCAGGAATTGGAGGTTGCTGTGAGCTGTGATGCCAGAGCACTCTATCCAGGGTGACAGCTTGAGACTCTGTCTCAAAAAAAAAAAAAAAAAAAAAAAACACCAAAAGTAAACACAGGGTCTTCAACTCCTGACTTCCAGTGATTCTCTGGCTTCACCCTCCCGAAGTGCTTGAATTATGAGCCACCACCACACTTGGCCAACTGTGACACTCTACAAAGTGTTTTTAAATTTTGTTACACAGAAGGTCCATTTTCAAGAGGACTCATTAAATCCCGCTCACAAAAAACACAAAATTGCCAATTTGTGGCAAATGACCTTACCAATTCTCCCCTTTCACTACAAGATTAGTAGACCTTGGCAAGGCTGTCCTGATTCAGCGAAAATATCTTCAGCTCTACAAAGGATAAGGCTGTATAGCTAAAACAGAAGGTCGTTTGCTTCTAGCATTAATAGTACTAAATTCTTTGATAATTTTGAGAATAAAATAGCTAATGAAATCCCTATGGGAGTAGACAACTATATCAAACACGCCAAAAACAAATAGTTTTGAAGGATATAAAAGAATATGGGGTGGGGCCTGTGGCTCAGCGAGTAGGGAGCCAGCCCCATATGTCGAAGGTGGCAGGTTCAAACTCGTCCTCAGCTGAACCAAACCAAACCAAAAAAATAGCCGGGCGTTGTGGCGGGCGCCTGTAGTCCCAGCTACTTGGGAGGCGGAGGCAAGAGACTCGCTTGAGCCCAGGAATTGGAGGGGTTGCTGTGAGCTGTGATGCCATGGCACTCTATCCAGGGTGACAGCTTGAGACTCTGTCTCAAAAAAAAAAAAAGAAAAATTCCAGAATATATTTATCAAATCTGTAAGACATTTATAGGAACAGAAAATTTAGTTAAAATATAAAAACATGGAAAGGAATAAGACAATGAATTCATGTAATAGTTACCTATGAGAGGGTACATAGGAAGCCTTTACTGTATCCACAATTTTTTTTCCCCTTAAGAAATTAAGTATTTGAGAGCTGTGTGTGGTGTGTTATACCTATAATCCCATCTACACAGGAGGCTGAAGCAGGAGGACCACTTGAGTCCAGGAGTTTAAGACCAGCCTGGGCAACATACTGAGACTCTAAAATATTTGAAGCAGATTGTTAAGATTTGATAAAGTTGTATGGTGACTACATGTTCTAATTTGGTCAACGTGTTTGATATACTTCATAACACAAAAGATTATCATTTTACACTTTTCAAACCATTTATTTTGAAAGAAGCTAAAATTATACAAAGTTGAGAATAGCTCTAGGATCAATATATATATATATATTTTTTGAGACAGAGCCTCAAGCTGTCACCCTGGATAGAGTGCAGTGGCATCACAGCTCACAGCAACCTCCAATTCCTGGGCTCAAGCGAGTCTCCTTCCTCTGCCTCCCAAGTAGTTGGGACTACAGGTGCCCGCCACAACGCCTGGCCATTTTTTGGTTGCAGCCACCATTATTGTTTGATGGGCCCGGGCTGGATTCGAACTCACCAGCTCAGGTGTACGTGGCTGGCTCCTTAGCCCGTTGAGCCACAGGCACCAAGCCTCTAGGATCAATATTATTGTACCATTTTAGGACAATGCCATTATATGATACAGAAAAAGATGGGTAGTACCCCATTTTGTTCTTGGTGTGTATTAAATTTATGAAATACTTTTGGAGAGCCTACTATACTTGGGATTCTGAGGATATGAAAGAAAAATAGAAAAACTGAGTTCTTGTTTTTAAAAAGCTCACAATCTAGATATGAAAACAATGTTCCTTTTCACTTTCAAAAATAAAGGGCAGCTGGGCACAGTGGCTCATGTCTGTAATCCTAGTACTGTGGGAGGCTGAGGTGGGAGGATAGCTTGAACTCAAGAGTTTGAGACTTGTCTGAGCGAGAGTGAGACCCTGACTCATGAAAAAAAAAGGAAAAACCCAGATGGGCACTGCGGTAAGCGCCTATAATCCCAGTGGCTTCAGAGGCTGAGGCAGCAGGATGCCCAAAAGCTGGAGTCTGAGGTTGCAGTGAGCTACGATGCTACTGACTCTGCTCAGGGCGTAGGGTAGAAGTCTGTCTCGACAAAACAACAACAACAAAAACACACACACAAAAATAAAAGGGCAGATGTTTACAGTCCAGAGATAACTTCCTTTTTGATCTATTTTTCTGTTCTTGTCAGAAAAGTGCATTACATTGTTTTGTCCCTCCCCCATTACCTGTGGTTCACTGTAAAACAGTATCAACATATGTAATACTTTAGAGGGAAAGCATTCCTAATTGCAATTCTTACATGGAAATTTCTTTTTGGTGGGTAAGATGGGAATGCATTTTTTTTTTTTTTTTGAGACAGAGCCTCAAGCTGTCACCCTGGATAGAGTGCTGTGGCATCACAGCTCACAGCAACCTCCAATTCCTGGGCTCAACCGAGTCTCCTGCCTCTGCCTCCCAAGTAGCTGGGACTACAGGCG
>CAUYRH010092096.1:0-33665 GCA_963574655.1 Perodicticus potto | reverse complement strand
ATGGCTTACCTAGGCATTATTTGAATCTCATTATATCTAGAAATACAATTTGTAAGTAGCTGTAAAGAAGGAATTAAGTGTGCGTAGTTGAATCACCAATCCAAGACAACTGGTAATTTTATCTTTTTTTTTTTTTTTTTTGAGACAGAGCCTCAAGCTGTCACCCTGGATAGAGTGCTATGGCATCACAGCTCACGGCAACTTCCAATTCCTGGTCTCAAGCGAGTCTTCTGCCTCTGCCTCCCAAGTAGCTGGGACTACAGGTGCCCGCCACAACGCCTGGCCATTTTTTGGTTGCAGCCATCATTGTTGTTTGGCGGGCCTGGGCTGGATTCGAACCCTCCAGCTCAGGTGTATGTGGCTGGCACCTTAGCCCACTGAGCCACAGGCACTGAGCCTGGTAATTTTATCTTATTAGAATACCCATGGTTCTTTGTGAATTATTACTATTTTTTTCAATTATCTTTATCATTAAATCATAGCTGTGTACAATAGTGAAATCAAGGGGTACAATGTGCTGGTTTCATATACAATCTTAACTATTTTCATCAAACTGATTAACATAGCCTTCCTGGCATTTTCTCAGTTATTATATAAAGACATTTGTATTCTGCATTTAGCAAGGTTTGTCTGTACCCTTCTAAGATGCACCGTAGGTGTGAATTATTTTTTTAATTGGTGTGGTAGGAGTGTGTAAAGGTTAGCAGTGCTAATCAATTGCTAAAACATATATAAATGGTACTGATAAGTAGCTGGAAGTGATTATTAATTGTTTAACTCCTTTCCTAACTGGTTCTTATGTTCTAATACAAATTTTTGTTTTTGTCAGTTTCTAACATTCTAGAATTCTATAGCTTTTACACATTACAGGTAAAATATGCATTATGATATCTAAACAGAAAACCTATGTGTGTGTGCATATATATATACATATCTTATATTTGTTACATACACGTAAAATATACTTTATCATTTCCTCTAATTTGGGTATATCACTATTTATTTATGTTATTTTCCCCTGTGAAGTTCCAAGAGGAAGGTCGCATTCATAAAGGCATCACTATCAAATAGCAATACAGTCGCAACTTGTTCTAATTAAGTATTATTATTAATATTATTTTACTTTTTGTTTTCCCAGCTATTAGATACTGCAATTTCTCAACTCTGATGTTTTTTAAGGAACTCTACTGGGAAATCACATTTTGAAAAGATACATTAAAAAGATACAAGTCTGCCATAATTCAATTGAAATTAAATACTTACTATCCAGTCTTTTTCTCAGGGTTATTTTTGTTGCTGCTGTTCACTAGCATTACTACCGACTTGTTATTTTTCATGTATTTCTTAGGGGATCTAAAAAGGCTCTGAGGAGAAATAATTATAAAAATTTCATGTGATTGGCTTAAAATTGGGAATCAAAAATTATAAAGTGGGAATCAAGAATTATAAAGTGGCCAAGCATGGTGCCTTGTGCCTGTAATCTTAGCACTCTGGGAGACCAACGCAGGTGGACTGCTTGAGCTCAGCAGTTCAAGATCAGCCTGAGCAAGAGCAAGACCGTTTCTACTAACAACAGAAAACTAGCTGATGTGGTGCTGCATGCCTGTAACCCCAGCTACTCAGGAGGCTGAAGCAAGAGGATCTCTTGAGCCCAAGAATTGGAGGTTGCTGTGAGATCTAATGATGCCACAGCACTCTACCCAAAGTGACAGAGGGTGACTTAGTCTCAATTTAAAAAAATTACAAAATCATACTTTAAAAAAAAAAAATGATGCATGTTTTTATGTCTCGAAGCAATTTTTGGAAGGCTTTTCCAGAACTAAACTTTTTGTAGATATGGTCTTCATGACATAGAGATGTATGATTAGGAAAAAAAGCAAACACTTTGTACACATAAGTTATGGGGATGTTTGTATTACACATACATTATCATTAAACATTAAATTCCAAAAACGATGGCATCCTAAAACTGAAATCTAATGCTATTTTAATGGTTGACTTACTGTGCGTGAATATTACTTTCTCTGTATATATTTCCATCTCTTTTTTTTTGTAAATTGGAGAAGACATTGGCACACACTGGACCTAAGAAGCAAATCTTGAATACAAATAAGTTGCATGTATGTGATGCTTTGTGTTTTCGGGGGAAAAAAGGGAGATTTCTGGTGGCTAATATAAACTCAAATGACTATAGTGAGATATGAAACAACTACCTTATCATATGTAAATTACAGTGTCAAAGATTGGAAAGATAAGCTACCTACCAAGTTTAGAAACATAATTGTGAAAGTTCTGCATTTTTCAGAATATAATTTAGTTGAAATAGCTTTCTTTCTATAAAGGATTTATAAATATATTCACATTTCATTTCTTTGGACTGTCAGTCTGAAGTTGCAAATCAAAAGAAATTCTGAAAGAAGAGTTCGATTGTCTAAAACTGAGCAGTCTAAATTATGGAAATGTACCTCCAAAGAAATGAGGGAGAAGTCATAATGAAGCTTCTTTCTCTTTTGAATATATTCTTCTAAAACGTTGCAAAAGAGAATATATAAATATCTTAAAATATTCTTTTTAAAAGTTGAAAAATTCTGTCACGTCACATAATCAGAAAACTTATCTATATAGAAGACTTTCAAGCAAAAAGGATAAGGTGTACGTTGACCAAAGCAGTAAAACATGACAAAGTCATTCATGAACAGAGTCAATTTTATCTTTTCTCAAAATAATTTAACTATACTTTGATACTTATGCTGAATGTGTATAAATTTGACATTTCTGATGAAGTTGCTATTTAATTCTATAAATTATTCATAGAACACAAAGGTTAAAAACTGTAGATTATTCGGTAGCAACTAGCAATCACTACTTTATTTTATGCCAATTTTTATAAAGATGAAGATAAAAGAAACAAATGAATATATTAACAAAATATTGAAACTAATGATAAGAGAAGGCTACTTACTAACATCTCAGGGCCCTGGGGAGAATATCTAATGACTGCAGTGTCACTGGAGTTGATATATTTTTGGATGTGCATGTGTGCTATTTACTTATTGTGAGATATACAGATGGACATAAAAAGTTTAGGATAAAATTTTTAGCCTCCCACCCCCAGATTATTTCTTGAATTGGTGACCTTGGGGATAAATTATTTCAGAAAAAGAGGTAACCCACTTAAATAACTTTGTTGAAATTAATTTTTACTTTTGTTGAAATGTCTGAACTTTCTTGGCAACTCATTCTCCAACTATGATAAACCCGATTCAGACTAATTTTTGCACATGCCCTTAGAAGCTACAACTTTTCCAATCAAGAAAAGCTTGTTTAATTATGATAATACATTGTGTTTGGGAATACATGGGATCTAATAAATTATTTAATGGGCCATGGAAAGAGCCATGGAAACAGAAAATTGGCAATTATATTACACTTATGGAACCAAAAATAGCATATACCAGGATTTTATATTTAAATTAGTCTGCAAGATAGCAGAAGAGAGCACAAATATTGTTTAAATAACGCTGGAACAGCACTAGAGTTTTTAAAGTATTCCTAAATTTAATCCTGACTATACCACATACAAAATTTAATAGTAGTAAAGAAGTTACACATCTTTTGAGAAGTTTGAGAGAAAAGAAATTCTTCAATATAAAGGAACAGCCAGCTTATTATATTTTATTTCTTTTCCTCCCTTATCTTTATTTTTTCTCTCAGTTTCTTTAAATAGCAAGCAATTACATATTAATTAATTATTATAATAATTTACTGCAACATTTTCAATATATGTGTATGTATAAATGCAATATGTGTGTCAATAATAGTAAAAAAAATAGGAAATAGAAAGATATCAGAGCAACATTTCTGTATTTCATTAGAATTACAATAATAAGTATCTGAAGCATATTCTGATTAGATGCATATAGTAAGCCCTGGTACTATTAGGAAAATATTTTAAAAATTAGGTTGACAATCAATCATTAAAATGTTTTTCAATTATTAAAAGCATGAAAATATATTTAAATATTATTAAAATGTTACGTTATCAAATGTTAATGCCAAATAAAGAAGTAAAAGCAGAATAGTGCTTACACAGGTGATTACAGACCTGTGAATATACTAACAGTCATTGAATTGTGCATTTTAAGAGTAAATACATAGCGTATGAGCCATTAACTCAGTAAATTTGTAATGTACAGAAGTGTGCAGATTCAGATAATTTCAGTTGCTAGTAATTGTTTTTGAAGACACTTCCCCAACTGATAACATAGATAACTTTTCTTATCTGTTGTATCCCCACTTAACTTTCCCAGCAATAAATGAGTCTTGAACCACTTAATAAAAATATATATTTATATATATATTTGCCCCAACTCTTGCTATCACATTCCATTTCTTTACACTAATTTTATTTTATTTGCATTTTTTATCATTACCTGAAATTATACCAAATTTATTTCCTGTAAGCCACTTCCCCCCTTTTAAAACAACCATGATAACATTGTAACTGGTATTCACAATAGTGCCTGGTATTTAGCAGGTAATCAATAGACATTTTTGAATAATAAATAAATGAACAGATAGTATAATGGTGTTGATACTAAAATGAACAAAACATATTTATGTTTGCATATTTTTATATATACATACATATAAGAAAATGAAAGTATCATTTAATTCTAAAAGGTAATCTTTTCAGCCTGTGATTTGTCTAATGGCGTGAAACTAATTGATTAGCATTGTACTATATCTAGAACATATAGAATGTGAAAACATTCTTCAATATAAATATCTCTTTGTTCGATACTACGATATCATTGGTACTTACCTTTTTTCTTTAAGAAGAGAAAATGTTGACGTTTTATTAAATGTCTTATAAGCAAGCAAGTGTATCTAACCCAATTATATGTATTATAATTACTGAAGACATATTTCAGTGGAGAAGCTGATACTCATATTAAGTGACACATTATGCTCTTAGAATCTCTTTTGTACTATGAATTTTGTGCAGTTGACCACAACTGGGACTTTCATTTGTACATATAGTACTTCTGGTTATTTAGCAATAAAACAATTATTTAGTAATTGGGATTTATTAACTATTAATTTATAATAATCTTTGTGTTTGGGGATGGTAGTATTATATGTTTGAATAACTTTGTTTTACAAGGATTATTGGTACCGATGAGTTATTTTCAAGCACGATAAATCTTGACAACTACTTCATTCATCTTTTCAATCGGGGCGAACCTCAGCTGTACCAATATGTTTTAATTGCTTAGCAAATCATAGCAAACATCTGCTCATACACAAGGTGGTTTGGAGTTGGTAATCAAAATAAACAATGCTTTGTATTTTCAGATGCTGCATGATTTAGTATGTTAAACACATCTGTGAAAGACCACAATTTCATAAGAAATGACATAGTGCTCTTTTAAAAATCTACTTCTATTATCGCATGAATAAAACTTTCAAAAATCTTAATTTTTATCTCTATATAAGCATTTATAATAAAAGAAAGAAATTACATATTATATATATAGGGAAAACTTCAACATCGCTAAAGTTTATGGTTGTGAAGTAAAGATTCTAAAGTGAACTATGTTTGGATATCAAAATATTTCCAGGTAGATGCTGAAAATATAAATGCAAATGTTTGCCCAAGTTAGTTTTCTTCTCTTATCCTTTTAGATTTGCTCTTTAGAAGCTGATCATGAAAAAGAAAGACCTCAATTTAAACATTTTTACACTGGCATGTATTATTCATAATAAAGAACATTTTTTAAATTAAGTAGTTTAATCATGACATATAATACAGCGAGGCTTTTAAGAAAGTCTTGTCATTCACGTTAGGTTTTATATGAATAAAAATAGGTGTCTGACAAAGTCTAGATTAATAATAAGAACTGAAATCATTGGTGAAACTGATGGTATTGAAACTTTTTTCTTAGAATTTACTGCAATTATGGATAAACATCCAGTAATGTTCTATAATATCCTAGCTGAAGATGGCAAAGCATAAACCATAAAGAATGGTTCTAATGTGAGAATGTAAACTACAGAAAGAATGAATCCATTGCCAGCCATATTTTCAGAGCTTTTCATCTAAAGCACACTTTCTCTTTAGTTGAAACTGAGATTATTATCGGTTTATTTTGATCATGATAGCTTTGCAGTAAGGATCCTTTCAATTTAAATAATTCTACAGTAAACGAAGGAATATATTGCTTCCATAATACATTTAGGAGTCATAGAAAATAATGAAAAACCTTTACAATTTATAAAAAATTTGCATTTTGAATTTGTAGTTAAATTTTCTCCATGCAAGTATTTTGAGATTAACTGTATGATTCTCTTTTTTTTAGGTTTTAACATTAATTGTCATGATATATGTATTAATACCAAAAAATGGTACTTTTCAACTATTAAGCACATTATACATGTTATTTTTTGGAAAATACAGTAGAATATGTTTGAAAATCTTGAGACTATCAAATGGCAGTATGGGATTGTCATTTAGATTTATAATATAATTTGTGATAATCTTGATTTTAAAAATCTAATTATTCAATAGTAAAGGTATGATTAAACTTGCTATTTCATGTAGTTTTAAATGAAAACTACAATATTTCTCTAAGAAAATGAACATATATTTAATGAAATAAAAGCTAATGAGATGTTCTTAAATGACTTTGCTTAGTAGTCTGAAGAGGTCTCCTTCTTCAGAACAGAGGCCTTATGCTGACAGACTGTTTAACAATAGTTCTATTTCCTCATGGGTAATCTACTATGAATATTTTTGTTCTAACAATAATATATAGAAATACAAAGTGGCTTTGTTTCATTTTGTTTCTATCTGAATATGGTTTCCTTCTACAGGATATAAAATATATAACTTGGCATAGTGTGAATACACTCCATAATACCATAAGTGGATTTTTTTTTGGGAAAGCAGTCATCAAAGTGATGAATTTTTATAATATGCATTAGAAAATTACCTGACCTAGTCCCTCTTTGGAATTCTACTCAGAATGTAATGCCACACTTTCATAGCTAAACATCAACCTTTTCCTTTTGATGACAGTATTAGCGTCCAAACACACTTCAACTTCAGATTAATCACTCATCTTTGATTGTATCACTTTTGCACTTCTGCTTCAGCCTCCTTCGATAGCTGAATTCAGCATTACTAGACGTACCTTGAATAAGCTCACTCTTCTGACTGCCATTTTACATTTCTCATGATGTAGAAAGTTCCACAAATACAACTCCTGCTCTTTATAACCCAGTCACTCAAACAGCCAATATTTGGATATGGGATGTCTGCCTAGTGAAAGTATATGAGAGGGGAATTAGAAATTTTGATATTATTTGAAGAATTAAAAATTATAGATGGCACTGAAGATACTATATACCATAGGCTAAGCATACCTGCATTTGTAAGGGATAATGATTATGTCAGAAATTCTGTATTATTAAGTATGCTGTGTAGAGAGACACCTTAGGTGGAAATCTTCATATTTGGATTTGAGCAATCAACTTACTACTGGAAGTCTTATTTCAGCATTTTTACAGCGTGTTGCTATATATTATATTGACACCAAAAGAGCATATTATGAGGATTTGTTCAATGAACCAAAGCAAGTATTGAGAAAATGCTCATTACCAGTCATACCAGATCAGTATTTATTGGAAGACAATATCCTTAGTCATTTCATTCTAAGGATACAAAAAGGGATACAGTAGAGCTGTGCACTTTGTTCCTAAAAGAGACCCCAGACATTTTAATAAACAAAACAAAATATTGTTCTCAGATATTTTCCACATTTCATGATATCTCTGTACGCGTAGGCATGTGTTGACGTAGAGATACACATTACAGCCATGTATATTCAAGGCGGCATTTATAAACTTGAGACTTTTAAAAGATTTTTGAAATTAAACATAAATATTTGATTTATTGAATGCTTCATGAGAGCAAAATTAAATCTTTCTATTTAATTATATGTCATATAAACTTTATGAAGAACAGAAAAGGCTTCATTTAATGAGGATCTGTTTGATTGAAGGCTCTTCCTTGTCTGTCATTATGAGACCCAGATTTTGGTCAAATTATTTAGTATTTCAGTTTCTGGCTGAATTCAATGCCAAGACATTCTTTGACTCCAAAATAATTTCATGTCTGCCTACTTGTTTTGTAATATGATTGTGTTATTATGGTATCGAGTATGCTATTACTAGCATTATATTTTGTTGGTAGGAATCATTAAATTTGAGGCTGTATCACAACAGGAAAAAATATGATTGGAGACCTTTCCAAAGCAGTAGATATAACTCAGTTTGGGAGAAATGACAGAGGATCACAGATAAAAATATTAATGGTGTAAGCAATCATCAGGTAGCAGGAAATAAAGTTCAGTTTTAGAGAAATGGAAAAGAACCTCAGACAAATATTCAATGATATGTAAAATCTGATAGAACATATCTTGAAATAGGTTTATAATATGATGAGATTGAGTTCAGTATCCCAGATGAAATATACCCCTGATTGGAGAAGAAAAGGCAAGAGGTTTGACGATAAGAAGAAATCCTGGTTTTCAGCCTACTAAGCATATAAAAGGCACTAGAGTCATCGTCAGATTCATTGCCAGCCCTTCACGGAGTACCTCGACTGACCTGGGACTAGTGATATGTTTGCTGTACCCCAGTGAAAGACCCTGAAGCCTAAACCTTCAACTCAATCCAAAACTTTGATTAAAACCTGTAAGGTATCTAAACATTTCACAGATTTTCTAATAGGTTTGGGTCTATTAATGCAAGAGTTTGTATGTATAAAAGAGTGAAAACAAATAATGATGCCCTGAATATATTACATGGGTTTTTGAGATAATGTTTCTGTAGATAGGGAAAAATACACTATAGTTTTATTTGTACTAACTTGATTTATTTTACTAACAAATAAGGTAAAGAATGATTTTTTTTTTAACTTTGAACATCTGTTTCAGGGATACATTAGGTTCATATGTGAGAACTTAGAATTTTGGAAGTATTGTATACTAAGAGATTACTATGTCAACACAGAGAAGTTGAGCTCTGAAGGAGTTCTTTTGTTTCATGCGTAACTCTTGACTGTTTATTCTCACTCTATTGTATTGGTGATGATAAGACATTGTGCGGATTAAAGAAAACATTATCATTTAAGTAATTTTAAGTAATACTGATAATATTTGGCTTTCTACACTAATATTTGAAAATGTACCTTTGTTGTTTTGGCTCAAAAATTTACTTTTTAAAATGTCCAGTTTTTTTTTTTTTTTTGAGACAGAGCCTTTCAAGCTGTCACCCTGGGTAGAGTGCTGTGGCATCACAGCTCACAGCAAACTCCAATTCCTGGGCTCAAGCGAGTCTCTTGCCTCCGCCTCCCAAGTAGCTGGGACTACAGGCGCCCACCATTTTTTGGTTGCAGCCGTCATTGTTGTTTGGCGGGCCGGGCTGGATTCGAACCCGCCAGCTCAGGTGTACATGGCTGGCGCCTTAGCCCATTGAGCCACAGGTGCCAAGCCAAAAATGTCCAGTTTTTATTTTAATTTATCTTTCGTGTTTTTTTCTGACAGTCAGAAATGTAAGTTTCAAAGAAACCTGACCTCTGCTTTTCCACAACAGCCTAATTAATCTTAGTTTTGTATGAGACATTAACACCCAGTTTGAATTTATTTTTTTAAAACTGCTACTTTTCCTGTACCTTTTTTCTTTCTTTGAGACTTTGTTTTATTTATTTTTCTTTCATACTATTTGTTCCTCTCAAATGATATGCACTTTTATTTGGAATTATTTTCCAAAATTTATAAATAAGGGCCTTTATTGAGATATGCTGTTTGATTACATATATTTCTTTAATGTAGGCAACACTTTTTGCTCATTTGACAATGATTAAAGGAGCTCTATTAATAATGAGTCGGGGGTGGAGAGAACTGTATGGAGAAAGGGTCTTCTTAGGGTAGGGACAGCCATACCTTGTGGACAAGACATTCATCATTTTTCTCAAGCCGCATGTTATACTCCGGATGTCCCTAGAGACAAATTTTTCCAATAACTAGATAGTTTTGCATATAGTGTTACATGGTAGAAAATTATGGAAACAAGTTGCTAAGTAAAAGTAAAGCAGGTATGCAGATACATCTGTTACACACCCCTTGATAAGTTTGCCCTATCAAAGAATTCCAGGACCACTTTTGTAGACAAAAAGCAGCAAAACAAGAAACAAAACAAAAAATTCTAATCTTACCTTTAAGCTAATTCAAGCATGACCTGAGGCCAAAGGACTCCTTCATTCTTTTCTTTCTTTTTTTCTTTTTTTGAGTCTAGTCAAGGCAGGTTGTGGATGGGTGGGTTTGGAGATTCTTCTTTTGCTTATACAAAATAGCAGGCGCTTGCTCCATTGAATTTAACTAGTTCCACAATCATCATCAAAGAAATACAGGCTCTTGTAGGTAGGATGTACTTTTAGGATTTTTTTGACAATGACATTTTTGATGATTTTTAGAAGTATTTATTGGGTCTTTTAATGAGATTCTGGTACTAGGAGTAGTAATCATCACTGTTCATTCAACCATTTTTGACTATGAATAACCACTGATTTTTAAGGGAAGTCAAAACCAGAAAAAAATTAATCATAACGGTGAAGGAAATTATATTACTTTATAGCAATTATATGAAATTTCTCACCAGTTTTTTAATGGTTTTCTGCAATGAAAAATTATTTTTCAGTTTTACTGTACTGTTCTGTCGAAGTTTTACGTTTCCTTTTTTTAAAAAGATACTTATGTTTATTAATTAGAATTTCTAACACCTCTCACTTTATTTCCTTGCCTAAACAAGGAGAGAAATAATAATTTTTGGTTTAATTTGTATTTGTTTGATAATGGAAAGCCAGAACACCAGAAAAGGAGAAAGGAAACCGACAAGATACAGCCAGAATTAGCCCACAGATATGTTTGTTCAGGTCATAAATTGTTTACACCATTTATTTTACATATTTTAAAATTTGAAGATTTTATTTCACATCTGAAATTTCAGTGTCTTTTAAAAGTAAATTAAACAAGTCTGCAAAGTACAGTTATCACATGGGAAAAATAGCTGGAACTAACAAAATGTTATACTTTGGAAATGGCATCTGCTTTTCATTTGGCCGTAGACTTCTGTTGAAGGGCAAACTATATTTGCATGGTAAATTGCAATTCATTTCTTTCTTATTTTATTGTTGAATCATAGCTGAGTACATTAGTGCAATCAAGGGGTACATTGTGCTGGTTTCATATACAATCTGAAACATTTTCATCACACTGTTTGACATAGCCATCATGTCATTTTCTTAGTTATTGTATGAAGACATTTGTATTCTGCATTTAGTAAGTTTCGGCTGAACCCCTGTAAGATTTCCACTCAGTGTATTGTATGTCCAACTTTATTTGGGCTTTGAATTTGCAACACTTTCTTTAATGAAATAAGATGAAATTAATAATTGTAAGGCTAACAATATATTCTTTTATATTGTTTAAATAGAAGGCTACTAATATATTCTCTTATGTTGTTTACATAGAATTATGGATCTATCTATATAGAAGAATATGAATATATTATATATATATATATATATTTCTTCTTCATAGGGAGGGGAAAAGAGGAAACCTATAAGCAAAAGAAATACTTGCTTTTAGAGCAGTAGCGTTAATTCACATTATATTCAAATATCGCTATAGAGAGCAGCAATAAAATTAGCAAACTGACATTGTTCTCTGCATGCTATTTTTTAGTATTAGTCAAAATTACTTTTCTTGTAAAATTGAATGTCAATTAGTAACCACCAGACTGTAGCCATCTTCTTAGTTTTCGATTTTACTAGAAATAATTCTCATATAGTGCTGCTCCTTTAAAAAGCACCTTTACCATGTGAGACGCATATAAAAGTAATTAAATTTAATAGTCTCATTGCTTTTAAGCAAAGCCATATGGTGCATTTAGATTGCAAATTCTAATTGAAGTCAATGAGATTTTATGTAGAAAATACTTTTGAAAATGTAGCTGTGTAATCAAATATATATAGAATGCACCATTTTTATCTTGACAGAAGCATCGCCCAATACCTTTTTCATTGTCTTTTTCAGGCATACTCTAGAGCATTATAGCCAAATTGTGTCATATCATGAAAAATAACCTTAGAATTAATGATAATACTTGTAGTGTATGTCCAATGCATCTTTTTTATTGCCCCTCTATCTAAATTTTAATATTGGAATAATCCCTGGAACTCTGTCTTGGATTACAAGAGCAGTATGTAACTGCGATATGGCCCAATTCATTCACATTATTTTTTTTTTTTCTATTATGTACTATGAAATGAAAGCGCCATAAAAAAAAAAAAAAAAGCTGTAAATGTAGGGAAAAGAGCAAACAAACAACAAGAGCCATATTGCTTTCTCTTATGTCAAATCAATGTTCAGAGCACTGTACAGAGAGAGAAGAGAGAGAATAAGAGGTGGAGGAAAGAAAGAGACTAATTCACCATGGAATATTGGAATATATAATAACAGAACCACAGAAGGAAGAAAGTAATGTGTCTTGTCAACCTCAGGACCATGGTCATATAATTTAGAGAAAAATGGGTGATATTTTTGACATGCCTCTGGCAAAAGGTAAAATGTGTTACAGCTAAATAATTTTCAAGGTGGAGGAAGTGATAAAAAGAGGAGAAAGCAGGAGTATCTATTTTGAATGCCAGTGAAACCCTATTTGTGGGTTGAGATTCTAGTTATTAGAAATTGTTAATTTCTAATTACACAAAGAATTGTTAATTTCTAATGTACACAAAGTTGAAATCATAGAAAATTATTCAGTTCTGTGCTATTGTAAAAGACTTAACGTTAACAGTAAGTTCCCAAAGATGACAGCAGTAACTACTGTAATCCAAATGGTTTAGTCTCCTTAATTCTAATGGCTAGATGGCTTACAGATAGCTGTGTGTACTTAATGGCTGCACTAAAGAGAATTTTATGCATATCCATTGTTCACTCCACATAAAGAATAATTTAGTACTGCCATCATGGAAAACAGGATGAAGTTACTTAAAAAATTTAAACTTGGACTACTATATGGTCCAGAAATCCCACTTTTGAGTATACATCCAAAGGAAATGAAATCAGTATGTCAAGGATAAATCTTTACTCTTACATTCATTTCAACATGATTCACAATAGCAAAGACATAAGATGTGACAACAACCTACATATTCTTTAAGAGATGATTGGATAAAGAATGTGTGGTGTATATACCATATACAATGCTAACCAGCCTTTAATAGGAAGGAAATTCTGTAATTTATGACAACATGAATGAACATGGAGAACATAACCCTACATTAAATAAGCAAACAAATAATGCATGGACTCATTCATATGTGGAATCCAAAAAAACCCATCATATTTATAAAAGTAGAGGGTAGAGTTATATTTATCAGGGACCTGGGAGTGGGGAAGTGGGGGAAGATATTGCTCAAAGGGTATAAAGTTTTAGTTAGACAACAGGAATAAGTTCTAGGAATTTTTGTACGGCATAGTGACTCTAGTTAATGATAATGCATTGTGTATTTGAAAATCACTAAGAAAACAGATTTTAAATTTTTTTCATCACAAAAAAGTGACAAATAAGTCAAATGATCAATGCCTTAGTTATCATTTGAGGTACTCATTTACAGTGTATTATATGTGTGTGTGTGTGTGTGTGTGTATGTCACACATAGGCTTACATGTCTCCCTCTCTCTCAAAATACCGCTTTATATTCCAAAAATATATACAACATGTATCAATTAAAGAATAAAGATATTAGGGAGGTAGAGCAAGCTGGAGGTCTAGAGACATCTCCTTTGCAGCCACTGGTGGTGAGATTGGGGAAAAAGGATGTCAGCCACTTCTGGCCTGGAAGCATCACTTAGGGGACCAGGGAGACTGCAGGAGATTCCAGGAGCCAATGAAGAGGTCGGGAGTAGTAGAGAACCAGCACAGAAGACAAGTGCTTATGTGCCAGAAAAGGCCCCCTTGTTTGGTGGTGGGTTTCCTACAGAGAAGGCCTGCCTTGCAGGCTTGTTTTGGACTTGTGTACTTACTGAGCTAAATTGGGAGAGCATGGGCAAGTAAGTGATATTAAACAGTGCCCAGTAGCTGTGATCGAGCCACTGGGAGGAGCGGAGCTCTCTTCATTTGGCTGCTAGTAGGACACTTCCATTGTGGAAGACTGCCCAGGAGGAACACCCTGCAGGGTCTTAGTGCCAGGCTTGTTCTGGCATGTCTGATGAGCCAAGCAGCCAAACTTTGAGGAAACTCAAGGAAAACATGTTTTTCTTGGAAAGCAACTTTGTGGTCGAGGGGCACTGATTGGAAATGTTGATGAGGCATGTTTCTTAAGTGGTACACTCAGGTTCCAACCCTGATGAGATTGAAGACAAATAAATCAGAGAAATGTTACTGGGTCACCACAGCAACTAGATAGAGACTTCCAGCTCCCATCTTTTACAGCTATATCAGCATGATGATTAGGATATTCTAACCCCGGAATATCACATGTTTTCCAGGCACTATATTGCAATATATATATTTTTTCAATTTTTTCCTCATAGGTCTTTGTTTGTTTGTTTTATTTTTGTATTTTTAATTTTTCATTATTTCTGTCTTTAATAGTAATGGCTCCATTTTTGCTAGTTTTCAATTCCTTTTAAGTTTATTTTTTCTGATTTATTTCCTTAGGATTTTTTATTCATTCTTATTTGTTCAGTTTTCTTAATAGATTTATTTTTACTCTCTTCTATAATAAGGGCTCTAGTTACACTATGGTTTTTCTCCCCTTTTTGTTCCTTTTTTTTCTGTTTGTCTCCTTTTCTCTCTCTTTTTATAAAGAGTTTTCTACTTTTTTTATCTTTCCCATATAAATTTCTAAAGTAACAACTAAGTTATTTTCAATATTTGTATTTTATTTTTTTAGACAGAGTCTCACCCTGTCTCCCTGGGAAGAGAGCCATGGCATCACAGCCCACAGCAACCTTAAACTCTTGGGGTCACGATTCTCTCAACCTTAAACTCTTGGGGTCACGATTCTCTTTCCTCAGCCTCCCAAGCAGCTGAGACTACAGGTGTCTGCAACAACACCAGGCTATTTTTAAAGAGAGGGTTTTGTACTTGATCAGGCTTGTGGGAAGTCACGGGGGACTCCCCCAACTTTTGCCTCTGTAATGACCACGATTTGACCTTCTCTAAGAAGAAACTGGCAAGACCCAGAACAGGGAGTAAGAAGTCCAGATAGTCAGAGCTAGAAGTAAACAGCATGGCAGTTTCAAGGTAAAGAGCACAGCAGATCCCAAGGAGTAAGGGAATGCCAAAGAAGAGAACCTTAAATGACCTTTTTCCCTGTGAGAGTATAAAAGCTTGGAAGAAAAATAAAGTGGGGTCTCAGTCTCAGCCTGACTGAGTCCATTATCCTGTGTGTGTCCTTTTTCATCCCAGCGCCCCCTCCTCAGAACCTCCCTAGTGGACGGTGGGTCTGTGAAGGCTGGTCTAAGACTTCTGAGTGCAAGCAATCTACTCACCATGGCCTCCCAGAATGCTAGGATTACAGGCATGAGTCACTGCACCCAGCCTCAATTTTCTTTACATTCTTCTATTTTTTTTTTCCATTTTTCTGATCTATTTTATTCTTTTCCTGTCAGAATTTCATTTATGGGACATAGTCACACCCTGAGGCCTGAGCTGGAGGGCCACCATAGTGGCCTGGCTCAAGGTCAAGGAGACCTTAATCCACTGATCTAGGGTGACCTTCTGGCTCTGGCCTGTGGAACGATGCTATTGGTAGGTCCCCACTGTGGCATACTACTGTTTTTTTTTTTTTTTTTTCCTCTCTGTTTGCTAGAGGTGGGGTCTTGCTTTTGTTCAGAATGGTAAGGAGCTCCTTACCTTGAGGGATGCAGTCATTCCATCCCACTCCCAGAGGCCAGTGTTTCTCTTTTTCTCTCTTTTTGTTCTTCTCTTCCTTTTGTCAACATTTACTTTTAGTCCCTAACATTTTTCTTTTTCTTTTTTAAAATTTCTTTTCTTTCTCCTAGTTTTTCTTTCTTCTCTTCCTTTTGGCCCTATCCCAAAAAGACACTTCAACACCTAAGCCCAGAGAGAAAGTAATTTAAAGAGAAGGAAGTGAAAGGAAAAAGGAGGGGAAGGAAATAGATCAGAAGAAAATACTTATGAGGAGGAAGCAACAGAAAAATCTGGCAACATGAAAAGAGCAACCCTCCCCGCAAAGGGATCTCGAGGTAGCTAATGCACAGGATTCTACCTATAAAGAAATTATGGAAATGACAGAAAGGGAATTTAAAATTTGAATGGTAAAAACAATGAAGGTTATTTTCTCAATTGATGAGAAAGTGGAAAATAACCAAAAGGAAATCCAAAAATAGAACCAAACAAGGTATGAGAGATATGATGAATATAGAAAGTATACAATGCAGCTTAAGGTATTGATGGAGTCAATCAGGGAACTTAAAGATGCTTTAGAAAGTATCAGTAACAGATTAGACCATGGAAAGGAAGACCCTCAGAGCTAGAAGATAAAGCTCTTGAGCTAACAGGCAGTTAAAGAAGAGGAAGAGAGAGAAGGTAGAATATTCACTCAGAGATAATGGGACTTCACGAAGTATTCAAACATATGAATTATAGGTATCCCTGAAGGGGAAGAAGATCGTCCCTACTCTGAAGTATCATGAATGAAAATGTCCCAAGTATCACCAAAAATTCTGACTCACTCCTGTCAGAGGGATATCTAAGCTGGAGTCATCTCAACTCAAGCAAAGCATCTCTAAGACACATTGTTATGAACCTGTTCAAAGTCAATACAAAAAAGAAAAGATTCCACACAGCCAAGAATAAGCACTAATTGACCTACAGGCAAAGATCCATCAGGGTGATAGCAGACTTTACAGCTGAAACTTTCCAAGCCAGAGGAGAACGGTTAGCTACCTTTGCCCTTCTTAAACAAAACAATTTCAGCCCCAAATTCTGTATCCTACAAAACTAAGCTTTAAAATTGATGGAGAAATCAAATCTTTTACCAATATGCCAACATTGAGGAAGTTTGCCACAAGACTAGCTCTACATACTTAGACCTATTCTCCACACTGACCATTACAGTGGGCAACAGACAAAGTAAACACCCAGCAATTAAAGAATAAAACCTATCTTCTACAATGACACAAAGGATAAAACCAAACCATCAACTTTCACAAAATAGGATTCTCTCAATAAATGTAAATGGCTTGAATTTCCCTCTGAAGGAACAGGCTGGCTGATTGAATAAAAAAGTTTAAACCATCAGGAAGCACACCTAGCCTTGAAGGACAAAACAAGACCTAAACCAATATTTTAGGTAAGTGGAAATCAGATTACAGGAGGGGTTGGAAACTTATTTTCAGATATAAGTGAATTAAAGCAACTAAAATGAAGAAATACAAAAATTATCACTTCATACTGGCCAAGGTAAAAATACAAAAAGAGGACATTTCAATTCTAAATATTTATGCCCCCAACCTAAATGCAGCCAATTTTTGAAACAGACCTTTATTGGTCTGAGCAAAATGATATCCTGTGACACCATAATGAGGAATTTAATACCCCCTTTCAGAAACTAAACAAATATACAAGAGACTTAAACATGACTATAGTTTAAATGGGCTTAATAGACATATATACAGAACACATCATCCCAAAGCTAAGAAATACATGTTCTTCTTATCAGCCCACAGAACATTTTCCAAAGTAGATCATATCCTAGGACATAAATCAAACCTCAAAAAAATCAAAAGACTTAAAATTACACCTATATCTTTTCAGAACGCAAGACAATGAAAGTGGAATTCAACTCCAACATAAATTTTCATCCCTACACAAAGGCATGGAAACTAAACAAACTTATACTGAATGACAGTTGGTTCAAGGAAGAGGTGAAGGAAAAAATAATTAACTTCCTCAAACACAACAGCAATGAAGACAAAAGCCAAAAAACCAGTGGGATACTGCAAAAACATTGCTAGGCAGGAAATTTATAGCATTAGATGTATGCATCTGAAAAACAGAAACATCAATTACCTAATGCATCATCTTAAATAAATGGAAAAGGAATCCCAAACCTAGCAAAAGAAAAGAAATAAACAAAATTAAATCAGAAATAAATGAAATTGAAAATACAAGAGAATCATCAACAAAATTAATGAAATAAAAAGTTCATTCTTCAAAAAGATAAATTAAATTGGCAAACCATTTGCCAGATTACATAGAAACAGAAAAGTAAAATCTTTAATCACCTCTGTCAGAAATGCAAAGGGAGACATAACAGCAGATACCACAGAGAGACAAGAGATTATCTCCGGCTACTACAAAAATCTCTATGCTCACAAATTTGACAACGTAGAGGAAATGGACCAATACCTGGAATCACATCATCTCCCAAGAGTTAACCAGACAGAAATGCATCTCTTGAACGCACCAATATTTAGTGCAGAGATTGCAGAAACAATAAAAATCCTTACTACAAAAAGAACAAGAAAAAGTCCTATATGAGATAGCCTCCCACCAAAATTCTATCAAGCCTTCCAAGAAAAGCTTGTACCAATATTGCAGGACCTATTCCAAAACATTGACCGGGAAGGAAACTTCTCCTATGTGTTCTATAAAGCAACCATCACCCTTTCTACAACTAGAAAGGAGCTCTACAGACCAAATTCACTAATGAATATTGTTGCAAAAATAATAAAATACAGGATAATATATTGCAGATACAAATTTAAAAAATTACATGCCACAATCAAGTAGGCTTCATCCCAGGAATGCAAAGTTGGTTTAACATACATAAATCTATAAATGTAAATCACCATATCAATAGCAGCAAAAACAAAGACCATGTGATCCTCTAAGTAGATACAGAAAAAGCATTTCGTTTATAATCTAATGCCAGTTTATTTATCTTGAACTCAATTGCTTCCGCTATGGCCTTTGGAGGCTCATTGACTTGAGCTTCTAGTTTCTTTGTCAGAACTCCACAGTCGTGTGTGGGAGCATGTTGCATGTGTGTTTATATTTTGAACATTCTCTTGCTTTCTAACACTGTAAGATATTCCAGGTTCATTGCACATAGTTCCTTTCCTAACCCTAGAATCAAGCATATCTTCATCAGCGGTGGTTCCCTGTATTACTTGAGAACAGTATTAGAAATCAAGATTTATTGCTACATGACCTGATTGCTGCTGAGACAAGGGCCCTGTTCCCATGCCCACTCAGCTGAATGACAAGCTAACTAACCCTTGTTATAGAACCATAACTGTGTACATGTATCTATAAGAATTTGCAATATAATTTTCTATGTTAGGCTAAATGTGAGCTTACACCAATTCATCCAACTTGAATTCATGACCACATGGATTACTTCAGTCTTTTCCCCTTTTTATTTGCACCTTCTCAAAACAATGAGAAACCAAACTCCCATCACATGTCATGTATTTCCTAATTGTTTAATTCTAGTAGTATGATGATTTGAGAATTGTTTGATCCATACCCTTGATTATGTAAATTTTGTGAATTTCATTACTAAGAATATTTTTTGAAATTTTTTTAAATGTTTGTAAAACCAGATTGTAATAAAAACGTATATATGATGATATACATTCTATGTATTTGATATAACTATTTTGTGTTAGATTGTGCATAAGGTAGATCTATTTTATACCTATACTGGGTCAGTTCCATATTTATTTAAAAGTTCAAATTCCCCTGGTGACTCTCAGAGCCAGTTATTTTATACTGCTTATGTAATGGCTCATGTCTGCTTTCAAGGGTTACACAGTCCAGCTTGGCTTTGTAACTAGGGAGACATAAAAAGATACTGCTGAACCCTTCTGCTTAAGTTTCTGTGAAACTAAGATTTCTTGCGCATATGTGGGTAGTAATAATCCAGATAAGCGCAAATTGGGGAGCTGCGCCTGGGAGTCTCTTGGTCTCAACTGCTTATCTGTGCATTTTTTATTCCTCCCATACCCTTTCCCTTTAGGAAAGCTCCACATAAGTATGTGAATATGCTCTGTTGAGTCTTGTTATTCAACCACATAACAAGACCTTGTCCTTTGTGGCAAGGACTCACAGGGCTATCCGAGATCTGAGAAGGAACTTCTTATTGTAACTTTAGTCTCATACAAATCTGCAGTATGGCATAACTAGACCCAGGAGGAAGGGGAACTCAGAGTGTGATGACCATAATGACTTTTTACCTCTCTCCAGTCTCTCTTCATAATTAGGCGTCTCATTTATCCTGTTTTTATATTTTGTCATTTCCTTTGGTGAGAAACCAAAAAAAGGAAACTTTAGCTTAGATTGCTGGTAAATTTCCCCAGGACAAACTCTCATTTAGAGACATTAACCCTTCCTGAGTATGCGTCCCTTCCCAACAAAATATTATGTCCAAATGTACAGGAATAGTAGATCAGAATTTAATTACTTTCCCTGGGACATAGCTAACAGGATACATTTCTAGAAATGGAGAAAAGGTGAAAGAGGTACAAGTATTTATGCTACATTATTTCAGTGGCATTAACAATAAATATTTTCTTGTGCAATGTAATATAATTAATATAAACACATTTATAATAATTTTTAATATATTTATATAACTTAATTAGCTGTTCATGTATTACAGACACATAATAAGCACATTTTATTTAGCATAATTTCTCAAATAAAAATTCAAAATTAGATTAAACTATTATCCATAATATTAACTAAAATTTTATACTAAATTATGTTAATTATATTTCATATTTTCTAAAATAAAATTTTTTAAACTTCTCATTTGCATGTTGTGAAACCCAGCCCCTTTTTATGGGATTTTTTTTTCCATTTGCTTTAAATTTAGGAAGTCACTTTAATTTCACTTTAGTTAACCTTTATTTCATCTTGTTTCACATTTGATTACTTTTAAATTTTAAAATGTTTAAAATGCTAATTTCAGAGTAACTAATTAATGTCTATGTTTATTTTAGATTGTTTTCCAAGTGATAATGTTTCTCTATTTTATTTTCTCTACACATTTTTGTGACACTTCTGTTTATATCTTAATTAAAATTTAATAGTCAACTAAGTATTAATTATTGGTTTGTTTATTGAAAAGCCAAATTTTGTTGTTTGTGGGATTTTTGCTAGTTCTTTTCTTTTCTTTCTTTTTTTTTTTTTTTGGTAAACTTTATCCATGTGTTACTAAATCCCTGCATCATAATTTTTAAAAATAGGTTTGTAGTAAACATAGAGGTGAGACAGAGCACTCCATTCCTGTTTAGTCTTTTCCTTACTGAAACCTCATTCAAACCTTTCCACCAGTCATATCTTAGATTCTTAATAAATGGAGATGCTGTAGCAGACAGAACATCTAACACAGATTGAAGGTCCCTGGTTGAGGTCAGTAGGGGTAAGATGTGTCACTTTTAAATTATGGAGAAGAGGTGGAAAGTAGGTGGTATAGATTTAATATGTATGTCTGTCCCAAAATTTATCTGTTGAATCTTAACCACAAATATAGTTGTATTCGGAAGTGGAAGTTGGGGAAGTAATGAACTCATGAGGGTTAGGTCCTCCTGATGAGATTAGTGCCCTTTTACGTGGAGAGCACAGTTAAATATTTCTTTCCATTCTTAATCATGTGAGGAAATGGCAAGAAGTTGGACCCTGCTGTGCTGTCACCTAATGGGCACAATGTTAGGGTATATGGTACACCTCCTGGGTGAGGGGCACAAATACAAGAGACCTTACCTAAAAAGCTCAATTATTGTAACCTAATCATCTGGAATCTCATATGAATCTGAATTAAAAAATAAATAAAATTCAATAAAATACAAAAGAAGGTGGACCATCTGAAAACCAGGAAGAGGGGCCTTACCACAAACTCAGCCAGACTTCAACCCTGATCTTGGACTGCCAGGCTCAAGACATGTGAACAGCAAATGTCAATTGTTTAAACTGTGTAAACTGCTCTGTCTATAGTATTTGCTATAGCAGCCTGAGCTAAGATGAGGGGCCTCATCATCCTCTGCATAGAGTTTTGTAACATTAAGAGAGGACCAATGATTGTTATTTATTTTTGTATTCTTTATTTGCACCAATCTGAAATGCAAATCCAGTGTTCATTAGAGCTGCTTTCTCTTTTCATGACGAAGCTATTCACATGCCTACAAATGAGACCAAGTACTATGAAGTGGTACCAGTGCTAGACACTGTTGTCATTATCTTCAATCCACTGCAAGTGTTTTTTAATTTCATTTAAAATAGTAACTGTGATACCTTGATGTGTTAAGCTCTTGTTTCTAACACCCTCACCCGCTGCTGTCTCCTCTGTGTTGTGTGGATTCCTTTAAGCAAATTGCTCTATCTACTTTCTTTCTGAGTGTTCATTACCTTCTCTGCAGCACTTATGGCCTCTCTTTTTCAGTAACTACTTCTTATGTCCTGGAGATGCCCTCATGTCTGGGAAGTTTCATCGAATTGCATATATGTTGGAGAAGAGCACAATGTCTTCTTCTAGGTGGAGCAAATATTTAAATAGAACACAGAAAAGAAGAAGAGTTTATATTCTGTTTTCCTTTGTGAGTCACTACACTAAACTGAATGGAAAATTTCCCAGTGAATTCCTTCCCATGCTAGCCCCAAACACAGTTAACTGATGAAAAATCATATACGGCTTTACTATTCATTTTATAGTTATTGATTGCTTATGAACACACATATTTCTAAGGTCATATAAAAAACTAGCTTTAGTTTTACAAAAAAGATGATGCTAAGGTAAGAAGGATGGACGTTATGTTGTTTTATGAAAAATTTTATTTGGCAAAACTGTCTATACACATATATCCAAACAATCACATCTTTTCTATAATCCCAAGAAAATAAACAAATAAAACTCAAAATGCTAAAATACTGTCATGTGATAATTTTTCAATATAAAAATATTTACGTGATTTATTATTTATTTCTTATAGTGAAAATTATGTATATTAATAATATCCATGATATTTGATTGTAATTTTATGCTATAACAATAATTTTATCTAGTATGTATATCATATGCTACATCTGCTATCAAGCAACCTCGTAGGGCACTCTAGAGTAAAAGGTAAGGAATGATCCATTTACGAAAGTTCACCCTAATTTAATGTATTTGTAGAGATAATTAGAATACTGGATCTGTTCATTAACATTTCAAATCTCATTTAAATGTAAATTGTAATATTCTCTTTTTCTGCAACACTAGGTAGTTAGTGTCTTTCATGGGTAATAAGTAATTTGTTCCCCATTAGGTACGAGAACATATAAAGAGATAAATCAAAATCTGATAAGAGGCCCCATTAAAATGGTAACTCACTTGGTAGAGAGAGTATAAAAAACACTGTTTCACTATTATTTCATTATTAATGATTAAACCAGTTCATGTGTCAACAGCTTTAGTATTGATTAGTTTCCTCTGTGGTATCTGTAATGAATGTAGGTAACTGAAAATATCTCTGTAGGCTTATATTAAAAAATCAGTTTAATTCTACAAAACCCTTTCCATAGTAATTCAGATTTTAAAAATCTGAAATGCAACTCTGCTACAAACAGATTTAAGGAGTAGAAAGGTAAATAAACAATTAAGTGGTATATACCACCTATAAAACGTCCTCATAATGATATCAAACCACTCAAGAAACATTTTTAGAATTCATATAGGTAAGAAACTTGTTGATGTACAATGAATTTACTTCTTTGTGCATCAGCCTTATCTCGCTCCTACCTAATTTATCACTTTCTTCAAGTAACTGATAGTTGCTTTATGACATTGCTCTTTAAAAAGTGTTTTCTTTTCTTTTTTTTTTTTTCCAGTGGTAAGGTATGACTTTTTTTAGAAGTTAGAAAGGAATACAGAAGGAGTAAAAAGCACCAGAGCTTCTGGAAGGGGGAGAGAACTGAAGAACTCCCTCGGGAGTCTCCACGTGGGAAAAAGTGTTTTCCTAATCAATTAAAACAATGTTTCTGCCAATCTTTCATAAATTTATGTTCTATGTATATATGTATGTGTGTGCTTATATTTTTTGTGTTTGTGTTAGAATGTGTGTGGGCAAATGTATAAGTCGAATATTATATAAACATAATTATAAATTTTAGCAAATTGTTAATGTTTAATGTGTCATAAATATATTGTCATTATCTCCAACACCTTCAAAGTTTGAAAGAAGGCAATGGTAAGGGCATATATTCAGGATTTTGACTCACTATGTTCAAATTTGATATTAGTGGCTTTGTTTATGTGATTTGTCCTTTCTATAATCTTTCAGAAGGAAAGAGGGAATACTGATCTGCCAATCTTATAAATTGTTGAGATGATATACTCTCAATACTATTTAAAATATATAATATCATATATGTATGAATTTCCTGGCTTAGCGCCTGTGGCTCAACGGGCTAAGGCGCCAGCCACGTACACCTGAGCTGGTGGGTTCGAATCCAGCTCGGGCCCGCCAAACAACAATGGTGGCTGCAACCTAAAAATGGCCAGGCGTTGTGGCGGGCACCTGTAGTCCCAGCTACTTGGGAGGCAGAGGCAGGAGACTCGCTTGAGCCCAGGAATTGGAGGTAGCTGTGAGCTGTGGTGCCACAGCACTCTATCCAGGGTGACAGCTTGAGGCTCTGTCTCAAAAAAAAAAGGTGGAAATATCATATATGTATAAATTTCCTATATTATTGTCTCTTATAGATAGGTAATTCCTGTGTTAATTACAGAATTAATTCTTGCTTTTGCCAGAAGTCTATATCTTAGCATGAGTTATACTATGGTGTAAATGTTTGTGTCCTCTCAAAATTTGTGTGTTAAAATTCTGATTACAATGTAACGGTATTAGAGGTGAGATATTTAGGAGACAATCAAGCTGTATAGGTGAAATACTGATGAACAAGATTAGTTTCCTTATAAAAGAGGCCTCTCCCTTCGTATTATGTAAGGTTGTAATAAGAAGAATGTGGGCCCTTACCACACACTAACTATGCTGGCACCTTGATCTTGGACTTCACAGATTCCAGAATGATATGAAATAAATTTCTGTTGTTTGTAAGCTACCCAGTATATGACATTGTGGTATAGCAGCCCAAAAGGACTAGAACAGATGATTTCAACCTTCTCATCACCTTCTTGCTTTGCTCCTTCACAGCCTTGACTAGTCTTTCAAAAGCAGAAGTTCCCAAATTAATCAACATGAAAAATGCGAACAATACCTTATATGAATGGACAAGAAAGATGAATAGAAACTTCTCTAAAGAAGATAGATGAAAGGCTAACAAATAAATGAAAAGATATTCAACATCTGTAATTAATAGAGAAATGCAAATCAAAACCACCCTAATATATCACCTAACCCCAGTAAGACTGGCCAACATCACAAAATCTCAAAGCTGCACACGCTGGTGTGGATGTATAAGGAAGGGGACGCTTTTATACAGCTGTTGGGACTGCAAACTAATGCAATCTTTTTGGAAGGAAGTATGGAGAATCCTCAAAGAACTCAAACTAAACCTCCCAGTTGATCTTGTAATTCCATTACTGGGCATCTACCCAGAAGAAAAAAAGTCATTTTATCATAAGGACATTTGCACTACACTGTTTATTGCAGTTCAATTTACAATCGCCAAACTGTGGAAAAAACCTAAATGCCCAGAATTAGATTAACAAACAAGCAGTGGTTTATGTATACCATGGAATACTATTCAGCCACTGAAAAAATGGAGACTTCACATTTTTTGTATTAACTTGAATAGAGTTGAAACACATTCTTCTTAGTAAAGCATCACAAGAATGTAGAAAGAGGAATCCAATGTACTCAGTTTTGATATGAGGACCATTGATGACCTAATAGGTGGTGAGGGCTAGGGCCAGGGGGAATGGAGAGAGGGCAGGAGAGAGAGGGTGGGAGTGTCTGTAAAAAGTTAAATACCACCTGGCCACTATTAAGAAGTTAAAAAACAGCAGATGTTGGCATGGATATAGAGAAAAAAATGTTTATACAAATAACATTGGTGGGATTGAAAAAAATACAACCTTTATGGAAAACAGAATGGAGATCACTTAATGAGCTAAAAGTGGACCTGCTATTCAATTTAGAATTCTCACTATTGGATATCTACCCAAAAGAATAGAAATCATTTTATCAAAATGATACTTATACTTGAATGTTCATTTCAAATTTATCAGTTGATGAGTGGCCAAAGAAAAATATGCATACATACAAATATATATGCACAAAAGTCTAGCCATAAAAAATAATGAAATTATGTCATTTGTAGCAACTGAGATGGAATTGGAAGTCATTATCATAGGTAATCATACCAGGAATAGAAAACCAGATACCACATGTTCTCAATAATAAGTTGCAGCAAAATGATGGGTACACAAGGTCACAACAGGATATAAAGGACATTGGAAAGTCAGAAACAGAGAGTGTCCTACAAGCAAGATGGATTAAATGAAGACTGTGCGGGGGAGAGGCACAGTGAAAGCCCTGACTCTACAGTTTATCCATATAATAAAAACATTTGCACACTGCTAATATTTTGAAATTAAAAGCAATTTTTACAGTCTTATAGTAAAGAGAACTAGAAAATACAACCTTGACCAAGGGAAGAAGGTTAACTTTAGCAGGAAGTTCACGTGGATTTCGTGGACCTCCTGATATGATGTAATAAATAGGCCATCATCTCTGTGGTCTTCTTTCCAAAAAAAAATCCATTATTCTAATCTAATCTTGAGAATAATGTGTGACAAAGCCAGAGTGGTTGACATTCTAAAGCAGCGGTCCCCAGCCTTTTATGTAGCAGGGACTGGTTTCTTGGAAAAAAAAATTTTCCATGGACCTTGGGGAGTGGTTTTGATATGTGTCTGCAAGCGATTGATTTATTGTGATCATCTCTACGGGGTCAATCCTCTTGGGTAATGATGATCTGTTTTTGCAGCCGTTTTCCAGCACTATCGTCACCACATTGGTTCCACCTCAGATCATCAGCCATTATTCTCATAAGCAGCTTGCAACCTAGATCCCTCACACGGCTAGTTTATAGTGAGGTCCTTGGCCTTGTGCTTGGAGACGGCAGTTCTAAAGGAGACCTGGCCAGTCTTCCTCAAAGCTGTCAAGAAGTCATGAGAAACAAGGAAAGGCTGAGAATCTAACACAGAACAGAGGAAACTAAGTAGACATGGAAATTCAGGGCAAAGCAGTGCTCTGGATCAGATCCTGGAACAGAAAGAGGGCAAAATGGAAAAAAATGGTGAAATGGAGTTTAGTTTAAAGAAACAAAAAGTTGTATTTCTCTCCTAAATACTATAACTCAGCCACCCACTTAGAAAATATCAGTTAGGCTGGGCATAGTGGCTCAGGCCTGTAATCCTAGCACTCTGGGAAGCCGAGGTGGCTGGATTGCTTGAGCTCACAAGTTCGAGACCCCATCTCTAAAAATAGCCAGGCATTGTGGCAGGAGCCTGTAGTCCCAGCTACTGAGGAAGCCAGGCAAGAGAATTACTTGAGCCCAAGAATTTGAGGTTGCTGTGAGCTGTGACACCATGGCACTCTACTGAGGATAATAAAGTGAGACTCTGTCTCAAAACATAAATAAATAGATAATAAAAAATAAATAAAATAATAAAATAAACATAGAAAATATAAGTCAAACACTAATTGATGAACATTTTACAAAATAACCAAATCAATACTTCTCAAAATAGTTAAGGTCATGAAAAACACGAAAAGACAGAAATAACTGCCAGATTGAAAGAGAATTAAGGAGATACAATAACTAAAATGCAATGTGCTATCCTAGAATAGGAAAGGACATTTGTGAGGAAAAGGGGTGAAATCTGAATAATGTCTGTAGTTTAGTTAGTAGTACTATATCAATGTTATATAAGATGTTAACATTGGCTAGGTGCCTATGGCTCAAGCAGCTAAGGTGCCAGCCACATACACCTGAGCTTGTGGCTTCCAATCCAGCCTGGGCCCTCCAAACAACAATGATGGCTGTGACCAAAAAATAGCTAGGCCTTGTGCTGGGCGCCTGTAGTCCCAGCTACTTGGGAGGCAGAGGCAGGAGAGTCGCTTGAGCCCAGGAGTTGGAGGTTGCTGTGAGCTGTGATGCCACAGCACTCTACCCAGGGCGACAGCTTGAGGCTCTGTCTCAAAAAAAAAAAAAAAAAAAAAGATGTTAACATTAAAGACGAAGGTGTATAAAAGGAGCTCTCTTTACTCTTTTTGCAACTTTCTTATAAATTTCATATTCCAGAATAAGATTATTTAATGCTGCAAAGTGCAGGTATTTCTGCAGCAAATTGATTGCAATGATTTAATCATTCCACAATATAAACAAGAACATGTACTTCATAAAAATTGTCAGTTGAAAAATAAAATAAATTTTGATATTGTATTTACTGTGGAGATTTTCATTAATGTTTTTAAACAAAAATTATATTAATAAGTTATTATCTGATTACCGAATTTTTTGGTTTCCTTTAAATTTTGCATACATGGCCAATGCCTCAGTGGCCTCATTTTAATCTTGGCCCCAGCACACTTTCTTTACTCAGGCAGAGAGAGAACTAAAACCCCTATTCCATATGTCATATTTCTTAAAGTATAACACCAAATTTGGTCAGTTTATCTCATGGGGATAAATGTAAAATATTGAATCAGAGGAAGAACTAAAATTATTTCTATTGGAACATCTTGACAAATTCACCTTGGTCCTGAATGTCATGGAGAAAAATTCATAGTGCCTCAAAAGGCAGAGATTTGTTCCTACAGCCTCAGTAGAAAATCACTCTGACAGCTGAGTGGCCAACAAATTGCCAACTATTATTCTGTAGGTATTTTGGTTCTGTGTAGGTTTCAACCCAATTAAATCCATCATGACCCTGAGGCCTGACGCAAACTCAGAGTGAAATGCTGTGGCTGAACGTGCACAGTAGCAGTGAAACTACAAAGTGCAGCATGAAAAGTCAACAGTAATGCTGTCAGCAGTACCTAGAGCCCAAAGCATGATTGGGATGGGTGTGATGTATAGACTCAGAATACTGCTGTCAGTGCTTGAGTGCAAATTAATAGCAGGACTTCCTTGTGAAACTGGAAACATGGTAACTTTCACAGCCATGTAAGGTGGTGACCATTAAGCTATGTATCATTGCCAAACACCAGGATAGAAGTTAAGCTTCTTTTAAAGAAATTACCAAAACACAATTTTTCATAGCAACTGCCTAAATCTGTAATGGTCCAGATTGGTTAATGGGTAAGGTAAATGTATATGGAAACCGAAGATTGAATAAACTAGCAATAGACGTGACAGAATCAGACATTGATTTTTAAATCATGTTAAAAAGTTTTAACAGGCCAAAAGATACTAAGGAAGTATGATTCATTTTACTAGGCTTTCTCTTTCATCCCAATAACAGAGAGGATTTTGGGTTGATTGCTTTATGTGGAATGTGGATGCGTTTCAATAAATGGCATGGAAAGGGCTTTCGTGGTAATGAGAAGAAATGACCTGGAGTTAATAATGTGTTGTCTCCTCACTGGATTTCTAAAAGGACTCATTGTGACAAACACAAAATGATATGGTTTTTGCAGTAGAATAGGCATAATTTTTTTTGAGTTTACTCACCAGTAGGAAATGTCTTGGTGAGTGTGGGAGAAGAATCAGGGGGTGCAGGTAGTTTGTAATCAGTAAATCTGTCGCATCCACTGCCTGGACAAACACTCCACACTTGACCCATAATTTTCTCCTCCTCTTAGGCCTACAGATTTGTTTCTGTTAGTAACTTGCACAGTGTCCACTAGTTTGCTTGACAATGATCATTTTTTTCGTCAAAAATAGATTTAAATCTTAATATAGGGGATTGATCTTTATCTATAATAGGTAAACATATTTTACCATTATCCAGTAATATCCAGAATACCCTATAGATAGTCTGTGATCATTAGCAATGCTTCTCAGAATAGCAATGAGACACTTTTAACTCACACTTTTGGAAACAATTTTTTACCCTTGCATAAATTAATGGAAATTTACAATTTTTGTTTACCTATTTGATTACTTTAATGGAATATATGGATGGAAATTATGTGCATTTTAGAGACATACAAATATTTTAAAGTCTCCCATCAATTGTTAAAGGTGGGATCACATCCCGGGAAACCTAAACTGGAAGCCAGGTGTTGTACTTCAGCGATGCTCTGTCATTAACTAGCTGTTTGTCCTCGAGAGGGTCAAACAAGCTCCCTGAGCTTCAGTTTTCACATTTACAGACCAAAGGTGAAGGTGATGGTCTGGGTTGTCTGTAACATCTTCTTAAAATATGTGATGCCTACTGCAAACATCTCAGATAAAAACTTCACATATTGATTGAAATAATACCAGATATTTGTATGTTTCTTTTTATATCTTACTGTGAACTACATTTTAAGCAGCAGGGGAAAATCCCCAGAAGACTGCAAGGATACAACTACACAAGCATTAACTGCTAACTTTATTTTATAAAAACAAAATAAAACAAACAAACAAAAAATGCACTACCATTTTAACTGGATAATTTAAACTCAAGTGTTTATGTATCATGAGAAACTTGCCAGTTTTTATTTCTTTTAGAAATTTAGGATGGGCACCTGTGGCTCATCGAGTAGGGCGCCAGCCCCATATACCGAAGGTGGCAGGTTCAAACACAGCCTCTGCCAAACTGCAAAACAGAAAAATAGCCGGGCATTGTGGCGGGCTCCTGTAATCCCAGCTACTCGGGAGACTGAGGCAAAAGAATCGCCTAAGCCCAGGAGTTGGAGGTTGCTGTGAGCTGTGTGATCTCTCAGCACCCTACCGAGGGCAATAAAGAGAGACTCTGTCTCTACAAAAAAAAAAAAAAAAAAAGAAAGAAAGAAATTTACTCTTATACTTTGTTTAGCCTTAGGAGGACAATATTACCTGTTCCACCATCTGTTAGAGTCTATACTATAAATATAACACTGATTATTGTTGGAAACAGCAGTATGCAACTTTACCTATGAGTTTGTAATGTGTCATAATCATTAAATTATAGTGATTATTTGATTTTTCAGTTTAAGAAGTTACAACATTAATGTTGGCTTTGACTTTGGATACAAATTTCCATAGGCAAATTCATTATTTCTTTTTTGAAATGCCCCCACAAAACAAACAAAATGTTTTAACAAATCACAGACCATTACCTACTACCTCAATAAATAGCTGAAGTATAATTTACAAGCCTGCCATTGTGAGTTTGGCAAGGTTATACAACCAAATATAAAATTTGGCCTTTTTAGGAATTACCATTTTGTAGTTACTATTCAATATTCACTGAGGTATAATAGAACCAAGCTATGTAGCCAAAAGGAAAAGGGAACCATACATTTACCCATGAACTGGTCTTCAAATTGAGCATAGAAACACCTCTGGATTAACACTTTTCTTATAAGTGGATGATTGTTTTTCCATATAAATGAATAAACTTGCTGATGAAAGGTACTAATGCTCTGGAAAATGACTGTTCCCATAGCAAGTCTTTCCAGGTCAATGGTTTTTGTTGAGCTCTCCAAACTGGCACAACTTTTCTCAGAGTCTGTTTTCACTAGAAGTTCACGTTCATTCCAAGTGTTAATAGAGTCTAGCCACTTCAGCGAGCTTTGCTCCTATTCCTTGCCAGGAGTTTTATTCTAAACTTTTCAAATATCTTATAAACTTCAAATTCATTGACTTTGAACCTGCTATCATCATAGTAGTCTTTTAGTTTAAAAAGAAATCATCACAACATCACACAGTAACTGATTTCACTAAACCTTTGTTTTTCCTTCTTGGTGTTTATGCTCGGGTTCCAATTTTGTACTTTCTAAACTAAAACTTAAATGGTGCTATTTTTTTCTATTCATGTTTCTTAAACATCTGCTTCATAGTTGGCAAAATGCCATTAATTGCTAAGTTTTTCCCCCAAAAAGCAGCACTTTGTTTTCTTTGCCTAGTTCTCTTGTACATTCATGTTTTTTTGGTAATGGATTCAGTCACAATACAGTAATAGTTTTATGTGCCAAGTAAAAGGAATTTGTGCCAATGGGAATTTGTGCCACTGCAAGATTTTTTGAGGTTATCTAAGGTGCTAGATGGCTAGGTGGTTATATGAATATGTAACTAATTATATTTGACATAATTTTATAGATATCCTATTTTATTCTTAATATCTTAGTCACAGGAAACAATAAAATTTATTAGATTTAGAAATTAACAAATGTCCTATTGATGATGATGATGGAGAAAGGATAGTTTCCCAGAACTATTAACAATGCAGAATTCTACAACCAGAGACGTGAAGGGGCAGGAGGGACCAAGTTTTACCTGAATACAAGGAGAGAACTCTACAGAGAGAGCTACCTGTGACTTTTCTTTCAAGCACAGCACTGAAGTGCAACAAACCTTCAAAAAGGGAGCTGAGACAAGCAGGGTCCCAACCTCTCGCACATGCCTCCTTTCATTGTCCTGCTGGTATTCCTTGTCTGTCATCAGCCACCCAAGAGTGTAAAGCCAGGGAATTTTTCAATTTAATCAAGATACATCAGTCCTAGGGAAAAAGTGAGGTGGATCCCTGCAAGGTATCCCGCACACCCCTCTTTTGCACCATAGCATTCACTGTTGTCCTCTGTTTAGTTGAAAAGTTGTGTAGCAAAAGACACATCAGCTACCAAACCCTCCTAGCATAGAGGCAATACCGTTTTACATCTACCTGCCACGTAAAGTGTTAGCTACCACCATACTCTGCGTATAAAATATCAGGGAGATAAGGGCAGTGCAATTAACATCACAGACAGTTTCTACTACTGTCCACCTTGTGCAGTGCTCATGAGCCGAAGTTGGTAATCGCTGTTGTTTCCTTCCACCAGCCTTACCATTGTCCCTTTACCTTCTACCGGCATTTCACCTAACAGGGCTTTTTATCTGGCAGAGTGATTCAAATCTTTACCTCTGCAGAAGTGGACTCCATGCCCATTTGGTCTTTATTGACTCAGTTAGCCATTGGTCCAGATTACTGAGAAAGAAAGTATGAGTCGGCCGTGAATTTGTCCTCACCCCTACTGCTTCAGTGTGTAGCAGCAATCTGTTTTACTGCTGCTAATTGAGATTCCTTGACCATTGACACTCTTCAGTCAGCAGTAGCAGACCAAAGAGACAGGACAGTGTCAAGTTTAGATTCAAAGGAACCTTTATCATGTTTCCTTGAACCATTTCTCTTGGTCACTGCACCCCCAGCCCCAAACTGATGCTGGAGTTTCAGGTTCTTGGTCTTGGCAATTCAAAGAAGGAATTGACGGACCACAGGAGTAGTGGTAAGTCGGGATTTATTTACAGGGAACAAAAATTACAACTACAAGAAAAACTAAACCTCCAGGCAGAGAGGACCCAGGAGGGGAACAAGCTCTCCTGCTCGCTCTCCGAGGACCAGCTGAGGTCTGTATTGGAGGGGAACAAGCTCTCCTGTTCCCTCT
>CAUYRH010092094.1:0-12751 GCA_963574655.1 Perodicticus potto | reverse complement strand
TCAGAGTGCTAGGATTATAGGTGTGAACCACCCTGCCTGGGTTAATTTTTCTATTTTTAGTAGAGACAGAGTCTTGCTCTTGCACAGGCAGGTCTCCAACTCCTGACCTCAAGCAGTCCTCCTGCCTCAGCCTCCCAGAGTGCTGGGATTATAGCCATGAACCAGCATGCCCAGCCAGTTAGGATTTTTTAAAAACTTAATCTGCAAAGTCCCTTTTGCAGCAGAAACAGCTTGCAATAGACATACCAGAAGCAGATGGTACTAGAAAAACAGAGTCAATGACATAGCAACAATTCAAAGACACTATACTAAAAAAGAAAAAAAAAAGGATAAAGTACATTTAATCTTAGAAAGTACAAGGACATGACAAGATTTTAGAATTAAGGGTGATTGTTTATGCTTCTTTTGATTTTTAAAAAGTTCCATTAAAAAAAACTTGTTGTGGCTCGGTGCCTGTGGCTCAATGGGCTAAGGCGCCAGCCATGTACACCTGGCGGGTTTAAATCTAGGCCAGGCGCGCCAAACAACAATAACAGCTGCAACCAAAAAATGGCCAGGCATTGTGGCGGGCGCCTGTAGTCCCAGCTACTTGGGAGGTGGAGGCAGGAGACTCGCTTTAGCCCAGGAATTGGAGGTTGCTGTGAGCTGTGATGCCACAGCACTCTATCCAAGGTAACAGCTTGAGGCTCTATCTCAAAAAAAAAAAAAAAACTTGTTGAAAAATATTTCTGGGGCGGAGCTTGTGGCTCAAAGGAGTAGGGCACCAGCCCCATATGCCGGAGGTTGCAGGTTCAAACCCAGCCCCAGCCAAAAACTAAAAAAAAAAATATATATATATATATATATGCATATATATATATACATATATATGTATATATATGTATATATATATATATTTCTGACTTCATAATTATATAAAACATAGCATCTGCTATGGCCTGAATGTTGGTGTTCCCCCAAAATTCGTATGTTGGAACCTAACACCTAATGTGACAGTATTAAGAGGTGGGGCCTTGAGGAAGTAATAAGTCATGAAGGCTCCATCATGTTCATGGAATTAGTGCCTTTAAAGGGTTGAGGGCGTCCCCAACCCTTCTGCCATGTTAGAACACAGCCAGAAGGCATCGTCTTTGAAGACAACAGCAAGCTCTCACCAGACACCAAATCTGGTGGGGCCTTGATTTTGAACTTCCCAGCCACCAGAACTGCAAGTAATAAATTTCTGTTGTTTATAAGTTGCCCAAGTCTAAGCTATTTTGTTATAGCAGCCCAAATGGCATAAGATAACATTATCAAAATTCACTCTGGGAGGCCAAGGTGGGAGGATCACTTGAGCTAAGGAGTTCGAGACCAGTCGTAGCAAAAGTGAAACCCTGTTTCTACTAAAAATAGAAAAATTAAGCCAGGCATTGTGGTTCACACCTACAATCTAGTACTCTGAGAGGCAGAGGTGGCACTCTAGCCTGGGTGACAGATTGAGACTCTGTCCCTCCCCCTAAAAAAGTCGAATACTGTACTTTGTCCAGAGCTGTTCCTTTAGTAAGTGGTGGATGCCAGACTTGGACCCAAGTTCCCAGGCTCCTTAGGGGGCTCAGTGAATAACCCCCAGACAGATATATCATGCTCGCTGTTCCTGTTGGTGGAGGAATAAACTCTCCCTCCCACTTTTTCCTAGAGGAGCCATCTGAAGCACCCATCTCCATAGCCTCTTACCACTGGCTGACTCCCACAGTTCTTACCCAACCCAGCATCCTGTCCTCTGAGAAGCTTTCCCAGCTGCTATCCTGATTCCTTCTGTTAGTCTGGGTCCCTCCTGAGTGGTGACAGGCTCCCTGGGCTTACCTGGTTCCAGCACTCAGGCATCCTTGGAGTCATCTGCTTACTGCAATCTTCCCATCATATCCTCTCAGGGTTCTGCCACAGAGAAGAGAGATTGGTTTTTGTCTCCCCAGAGCCTAGCTAAGTGCCTGGCATACAGCATATGCTCAGTACATGTTAGATAACTACACGAATAAAGACTAACCTTTGAAATCCTGCACAACATGTACTAAATGCCATAAAACAACATTCCTTGCCACTTACAAAATACACACCCCCTGGCGGTGCCTATAGCTCAGCAGGTAGGGTGCTAGCCACATGCACCGAGGCTAGCAGGTTCGAACCTATCCCAGGCGGGCCAGCTAAAGCAACAATGACAACAACAACAACAACAACAAATGGTCAGGCTTTGTGGCGGGCGCCTGCAGTCCCAGCTGCTTGGGAGGCTGAGGTAAGAAAACTGCTAAGTCCAAGAGTTTGAGGTTGCTATTGAGCTGGGACACCACGGCACTCTACCAAGGGTAAAATGGCAAGACTCTGTCTCAAAAAAAAAAAAAAACAAAAACAAAAGAATACACACCCAGTCACCCAGTGCCACAAGTATTCGTAAATCCGTAGTTCCAATACTTAAATGAAATAGACAAAATAGTATTATTGGAATGAACATTGGCAATTGGAAAATTTCTTTTTTTCTGAGACAGGGTCTCCAGCTGTTGCCCTGGGTGGAGAGCTATGGCATCACAGCTCACAGGAACCTCCATCTCTTGGGCTTAAGCAATTCTCTTGCCTCAGCCTCCCAAAGTAACTGGGACTATAGGCACCTGCCACAACGCCCAACCATTTTTTGGTTGCAGTTGTCATTGTTGCTTAGCAGACCTGGGCCAGGTTCGAATCCGCCACCCGAGGTGTATATGGCTGGCACCCTTGCCGACTGAGCTATGGGCACCACCAATTTCTCTGTATTTTGAACAGGCTTTTGCTTTTTGAAAGAGCTAATGATTATTTTCTAATTATAATGAGCACAGACATTTGTAAAAATCGTTTGCATCTTTTGGTACAGTGTCTTATGTAACCTTTATAACCAGCTCTATAAAATAGATGTCAAAGTATTTTATGATAGGATAGTGAGCTCAAAGGTGATTTATTCAAGATCACATTAATAACGAAAATATCTGGGAATAGATTCCCTTTCTTCCTCTAGTCTGGTGTTCTGTACTACATTACCTACAAAGACAGAGAAATGCTGAAAATGAATATTTACAAAATATGGATTCACAGCGAAAGGTGAGTGAGGGCTGATAATTGCAGAGCTCTTTACGAGATCACCAACTGGTGCGGAGCAGCAGACAGCAGTGCACAAGTCTTTAAGCCTTCAGGCTTTCTTTTAGTCAAGATAAACCAGACCTACCAGAAGTTGAGAAGTTTGACAGGTCAAAACTGAAGAGAACTATAATAATACATTACAAAATCTGGCTTGACGCCCATAGCTCAGTGAGTAGGGCGCCGGCCACATACACCAAGCCCAGCCCGTGCCTGCTACACAACAATGACAACTTGCAACCAAAAAATAGCCGAGCATTGTGGCAGGTGCCTATAGTCCCAGCTACTCGGGAGGCTGAGGCAAGAGAATTGCTTAAGCCCAAGAGTTTGAGGTTGCTGTGAGCTGTGACACCATAGCACTCTACCCAGGGTGACACAGTGAGACTCTGTCTCAAAAAAAAAAAAAAAATCCAACAGGGGAATGAGGCTGTTCAAACATGGTAAAATGGGAACCTCCTCCCAAAAGCAAATTGCAACATTGCCTGAGAGAGGCTTGGTTTTATGCTTGCTTTTTGTAAACCTATGTGTTTGTAGAGATTTTAGGCACCTTCTGATGCTTTCTCACCTATACGCTCTAAGAAGTCAGGCATAGCCAATGTTTCCTTAAGCTGGACTTTAAACTTTCCATTGACAAGTAAATTCCAGATGGCAGAAGCTATCCACAGTCTCACCCTTGACGACCGCTGCATGTGAGGACTTGGCACCTGCTACAGACTAAGGCAGCTCTATAACGGGTGCCTCCCTGGCTTCATGAAGTTGCCTGCTTTTGCAGCTTCTCGCAGTTTATTTTAATTTGTAACATATCAGTAAAACAACAAATATAATCGTTAGGGCAGCGCCTATGGCTCAAAGGAGTAGGGTGCCAGCCCCATATGCTGGAGGTGGGGTGTTCAAACCCAGCCCAAGCCAAAAACTGTAAAAAAGAAAAATAAACCAAATAAATAAAAAATAAAAAGGTAAAATAAATAAATAATAAAAATTTTTTGTTAAAAAATAAAGAGTAAGAGAGGGAAAGCCTTTCCTTTGTACCTGAGGAGAGACCACTGGTAGGCAATGGATTTGTAATGAAGGGCACAGTTGTAGAAATAGCTTTAGTTTCCTTAATATCCCTGACATTCTTCTGAATTTTGATAAATTGCTAAAAAGAGGGTATCACTCTATAACCTCCTATACAATTTTTTACTATGTAAATGTATTACTTTTTTTTCTTTTTTTTTGAGATGGAGTCTCATTATGTCATCCTCAGTAAAGTGCTGTGGCATCACAGCTCACAGCAACTTCAAACTCTTGGGCTTAAGCGATTCTCTTGCCTCAGCCTCCCAAGTAGCTGGGACTACAGGCACCCACCACAACGCCCAGCTATTTTTCTGTTGTAGTTGTCATTGTTGTTTAGCTGGCCTGGGCTGGCTTCAAACACACCAGCCTCGGTGTATGTGGCTGGTGCCATAACCACTGTGCTACGGGCACAAAGCCTGTATTACCTATTTTAAAATGTTTACAATTAAAAAGATAACACTGGGTTCAGGTGTAGTGGCTCGTGCCTGTAATCCCAGGACTTTGGGAGACTGAGATGGGAAGATCACCAGAGCCCAGGAGTCAAGACCAGACTGAGTGACATAGAAAAAACCTGTCTCTACAAAAATTTTAAAAATTAGCCAGGTGTGGTTGCACATGCCTGTATTTCCAGCCACTTGGGAGGCTGAGATGGGAGGATCACTTGAGGCCAAGAGTTTAAGGTTGCAGTAAGCTATAACAGGTTTATTTTCTCTACTGACTCAAGTTAGCATCACAAGGTATACAGGTTGAGGGGAGGCATTCTTCAAAAAGCCTGTGGAAATACTGTCTTACCCAGCCCTTAAAGCAGCCCAGTGTGTTTTAAGTCATTGCATATTAGAACTCTGAGGTAGGTGTTAAGTATGAAAAATGAGCCGACTCACTTTACAGATGCACTTTTCAGGAGCACCAGCTGTCGCAGGGGCCATAAGCAAAAGAGTGAGGACAGAATCCCTGATTTTGTAATTCCAACATTATTGATTATTCCAGGCCGCCTGGAACAGCTGATTCAAGGTTAGGGCTACTAGCTCTCTGATCAGATCGCCTGGGTACCTAGCCCATTCTGCTGGTCGTAATGTGCTCACAAGAAAGGATCACCAACATTAAGTGAAAAAAGCAAGGTGGTATACTGGTTTTTTTGGTTTTTCTTTTTTCTCTAATGAGGCCAGGAACAAAGTGGTATATTGTATTTTAGTATTGGGGGCAAAAAAAGTAAAACTTTTTAAAAAGACCTGTATTTACTTATTGTGCATAAACTACATGTGCTGCCTATAGCTTCCCAGTCTATAAAACATGGTTGGTGGAATTACGTTAAATATTCCAAATGTTAGAACAAAGTGCCATTTTATTTTAATTCTTAGTTCAATAATTCCTTGGCTTAATCCTATTCTGAACTACCCTTTTAAAAGTCATTTTCTCTTCTGTGGTAGCTACAGCAGATAAAAAGATTTTAAAAATAATTTTCAATTGGCACAAGCAACATGAAAACGTGTGGCAAGCCACAGCAAAATGTAATTACTGAAAGTTGCTTTAAATTAGGTCTAAAGGCAGAGTGATTAGCCAACAGTGAAAAGATGGTGAATCAGTTATAAATGTCAAACAACTACTGGTTACTCTTTTACGATGCATATAACTAAAATTCTTGTTTTTCTTTCTAAAAGGGGTCATGTTGATGTCTACTTACAATCTATTTTAAGTTTGCCACTCTGAATATATGTACAAGTTTAAGGGAAATCTTAGGCAAAATACGACCTTGGATTATGACCCACAAAACAGGTTTAGGAGTCTTAACAATGTTACCGTTTCACAGTTAAGTTAGTACAAAGCATACTGTATCTGCTGTAAAGTCCTGGGGGAAAGATGCGTCAGGATTACGTTCAAATCACAGGGTATGAGGAGAAGGGATTTCTAAATAGAAAACTATTTGCTTCAGTGTTTTAGAAGCCAGACCACGGTAACAAACACCAGCTCTCAGGCCAAGCCACGAGGTTTTCTGCTGCCTCCTAAGCCCTTCCGCAGTCCGAGGCCGGAAGAAAGTGACCCCAGGAGGAGGCGTGTCGGGGGCGGGCCCTGGAGACCCAGCGCTGGGAGGCCCCGCCCTCCCGCTCGCAGGTGTCCGAGCGCGCGAGCGACCGCAGCGGCGGGGCCGGGGCTTGGCGCTGGAGCTGGGCCACCGCGCGCCGCGGGCGCCGACCTCTCTTCGTGGGCCGGGCGCGGCGTTTTTCGCCGGGACTGGCGTCCAGGTCCCGCTCCGGCCCCCGCCCACCTCCGGCCTCGACCAAGAGCAGAAATGTGATCTCTGCCCTGAGAAAATGCTTGTGGACAGTGTCTACCCCTAACGCCCGATAATATGGCTCCGATGGGCTCAAACGTTTTAGTTCTTAAGCGGGAGAACTGCGATCTCCCCTCCCCCAAAAAGTTTCGGCCATTACCGCAACATCAGGATCACCCAGGTGGGGACGCACAGGTTTCTTAGTTATAAATCAAAGACGCTCGTGATTCTGCGGTTCCTTGGCTGCTGTTTTTAAAAGCATTCTCTAGGAGGTGCTTATAAAGCGTTTACTCTTTATCTGCAATCGCGGTGGTTTGGGGAAAACCTGCCTGTATTCTGAGATAGCTTTGGAGTCATGTTTTTTTATTTTTCCTTGCTGAACGTAATGAAAATTGGGCTGCTATTATTTGTTTTAGAAACGTCTTTGGACTGTTGTCACTTTAATTATATTTAGAATTTTCGATTCTTTTGCAGCCAACTTTTTTTTTTTTTTTTTTGAGACGGAGCCTCAAGCTGTCATCCTGGATAGAGTGCCGTTGCATCACAGCTCACAGCAACCTCCAATTCCTGGGCTCAAACGAGTCTCCTGCCTCCGCCTCCCAAGTAGCTGGGATTATAGGCGCCCGCCACAACGCCCGGCTATGTTTTGGTTGCAGCCGTCATTGTAGTTTGGCGGGCTGGGGCTGGATGCGAACCCGCCAACTCAGGTGACGCCTTAGCCCGTTGAGCCACAGGCGCCAAACCATTCCAGCCAATGAAAATTCTAAAGAATTTCATCTTGATGCTGAATGCCACACCCTATTTAAAATTACTGCCTAAATGGTAGTAGGTCCATATTTTCAAACAGACTAATTCAACTGAAAGTGTACATACCTCCAATATTACAATTTTACGATTGTAGAAAAGTAAGTTTTCAATGCCACATTTCATTGAACAGTGTGTATTTCACAGAGATCACTTTTCTTTTATTTTACTAAAGTGACATCTTTTTTTTTTTCCAGATTAACACAAGGGTACAAACGACTTGGGTTATAATGTTTGCCTTTGTTAGGTAAGGTCCCTGTTGTAGTGTCCTGCACACAGGAGGCGTGCCATGTCCCCTTACATTGTCCCCATTAGGTGGGAGCACACAAATCCTCCTCCCCTTTCCCTCCCCCCAACTTGAATTAAATTGGGTTTTTTCCTTCTGTCTTCATATTAGTATCGAGTACATTGGATACTTGCTTTTCCATCCTCATGATACTTTACTAAGGAGAATGTTCCCTAACTCTATCCAGGTTAATAGAAAAGATGTAAAGTCTCCATCTTTTTCATGACTGAATAGTATTCCATGGTATTTAAATACCATAGTCTATTAATCCCTTCATGGGTTGATGGGTATTTGGGTTGATTCCACATCTTGGTGATTGTAAATTGAGCTGTGATAAACAATCTAGAGCAAATGTCCTTATAATAATTTTTTTTTTTTCTGGGTAGATGCCTAGTAATGGGATTGTGGGATCAAAGTGAAGTTCTCTTTTGAGTTGAGGATTCCATGCTTCCTTCCAAAGAGTTGTATTAATTTGCAGTTCCACCAACATCATAGAAGTGTTTCCATCTCTCCACATCTGTGCCAGCATCTGCAGCTTTGGACTTTGTGATGTGGGCTACTCTGACTAGGGTCAGATGATATCTCAGAGTAGTTTGGATTTACATTTCTCTGATGATTAGGGATAACGAGCATTTTTTCATGTTTGTTGGCCATTTGTCTGTCTTCTTCAGAGAAGGTTTTGTTCATAAAGTAGCATTATCTTTGATACTTTTCCCTTTTAGCAATATCCACCATCATTTTGATTTTTTTTTTTTTCTTTTTGAGACTGTGTCACTCTGAGGCCCTGACCAGATTGCTATAGTACCAGCTTAGCTCATAGCAACCTCGAACTCCTGGATTCAAGCAATTCTCCTGCCTCAGGCTACCCAGTAACTGGAACTACAGGCACCTGACACTACTTTGACTAATTTTTCTTTCTTTTTTTTTTTTTTTTGAGACGGACTCTCACTTGGTTGCCCTTAGAAGGGAGCTATGGCATCACAGCTCACAGCAATCTCAAACTCTTGGGCTCAAGCCTCTTGCCTCAGCCTCTGAATCCCCTCCCCCACACACACACACACAACACCCAGTTATTTTTAGAGATGAGGTCTCACTCTGGCTCAGGCTGGTCCCAAACTCCTGAACTCGGGAGATCCACCCACCGGGACCTCCCAAAGTGCTTGGATTATAGGCGTGAGCCACTGAGCCTGGCCTAATTTTCGTATTTTTGGTAGCAACAGGTCTGGCTCTTGCTCAGGCTGATCTTGAACTCCTGAGCTGAAGCAATCCTCCTGGCTAGGCTTTCCAGAGTCCTAGGATTACAGCTACCATAGCCAGCCTGATTTTTCATTTCTTTTTTAGATTAGGTGTTGGCTATGATTTTTGGATTCCATGTAAAATTTTGAAATATTCATCTTTCAGTCTGTTTTCCTTCCCTTCACTAAGTAACTTTAACTTTAGATCCTAAAAAAATTCCTGTTTAAATATGTACCTTAGTATATTTTCCAAACCCAAACCACTGTTAGAAAAGGCATGGAAAATAAGTATAGTGTGGCACCCTAATCTTAATCTGAGATAACACCATGCAGTTAATATTACTCTGATATACTAACACAGCTGATTGTAGGAATCTACTCCCAAGGAGAGTGCTCGTTAATGAATATTTCCAGGACAATTAATGAGAGGGTATCATTTTATTGCTAGTGATTCATTTTCATTGGTACTGCTTAACATCTTTCTCTTATTACAAACAGTGACTAGGGTATCACAATTATGTTATTTCACATGTGTATGATTGTTTGAGGGCACTAGGAAAATTCAACATGAAAAAAATTTCTGAAAGGAGAGAAGCTGAAAAAGTAGTATAGAAAGGCTTTTGTGGACAAGAACAGATTAGTTGTATATATTTCTGGGAAACCTTATTTGGCCTAGATTCTTTCATTAAAACTATGTCAAAGTTAAATGAAAATGAGAAGGTTAGAAACCTTCTTAATGAAAAAATAGAGAAACTTGATTTTTGTTTTTCTGAGTCAGAATCTCAGACTGTCACCCTGGGCAGAGTGCCATGGCATCACAGTTCACAGCAACCTTAAACTTTTGGGTTTAAGCAATTCTTTTGCCTCAGCCTCCCAAGTAGCTGGGACTACAGGTGCCCACCACAATGCCCAGCTGTATTTTTTGCTGCAGTTGTTTAGTTGGCCCAGCCTGGGTTCCAACTCGCCACCCTCGGTGTATGTGGCTGGCGCCAAAATTAGAATGTTTTATCTATAAGAAGTGGTTAAAACAAAAAACAAAAAAACCAATAGGAAGGCTATTGCAGATTTCTTTCTCTCAAGAAAGAAAGGTGTTTGGATTATGAAAAATAACTGAAAGCTAGCAATTAAAAGAACTATATTCTATAATGAAATAAAAACCAAGAAAGTACCATACAAATTTGCCTTAACTGTGCCTTCTAATTGTTTTCCTCTTACTACGTGATCGTGGGTTCCCCTCCAGAAGGAAATCCTATTGAACACTCCACAGTACTTCTAATTAGCATTGTACACAGAGTAGGTTCAGAAATAAACACTTGCTAATAAGCTGATTGGAGAAGTTGGACAGTGAATTCCACACCTGGGAGAAAAGACACACTGATCCGGTAATTAGCTTATTAAAATAAACGTTCATCTTTCCTCAGAGGAGCGTTTCCCAGGGCCTGCCCTGAGAGCCATCCGAAAAGGCCTTGTCTTATCCAATCTCACCCTAGATTTATGCTGAATTGCAATTACAGTCAATAAGAAGGCAGAAAAGGAAGGTGCTTATTTAAATAGGAGAAGCCGTGTTCTCACACTGCTTGGTGGGTAGGAAACAGGGCGAATAAGCTTGCTGATGCTGTAGATCTCAGGCTCTACATGAGATCATGTGGAAAAACTGAATTTGATGCTTTTTAGGTTTCTCATGTTTGCAACCGAATGACTGTACACTTTACAAAAGGTACCACGAGGGTAGACACACACGCTCTCTCTGGATCTTTTTGGAGTAACAAAACCAGAATTAGATGTAAAGTTAACTGTAGGACTGAAGTCTGTCTAAACTGAAAATCTGGACATCTGGAGTTCCGTGGTGGGGTGACGTTTATTACAGACTTCGATAAAAGCAGCTGGCTTTCAGTGGAAGGAACTAAGACGCCAGCGCAGCAGCAGACTCGTCCCGCTCACGGCCGCCCAGAAGAACGGATTCGGATTCTCGAGCCTAGAAGGCGGCCCCCAGTCCCTGGCCTCCGCCCAGGCCCCTCGAGGTCCGGGGACTTGCTGCTCCTTCCAGACGCGAGGAGCCCGCCTCCGACTAGGCTGCGACTTGCAGAGGAAGAGGCTCTAGGGGGGACCGGCCAGATGGCAAGGCTGAGGACGCGAGCTGGGGTGGAGGAACACCCAAATCGCCACACAACCTTTACGATTAAGTCAGAAATCATGGAGGGAAGATTCTGGACAGCCGCTCCAGCCTGCCTCCTCGCCGCGGCACCCCCTCCCCCTCCAGAGAGTGCGGAGCGTAATTCATACAAAAGGCAGGCTCGCCCCTGCTTTAGGGAATCCCAGGGACCGTCGTTAAACTCCCACTAACCTAGAACCGAGAGATCGCCGCGTCCCCACCTCCCACCCACTCGCTCTCGTCGTCATTGGGGTCGAGAGGAGCATGCGCGAGGAGCTGCGTGCCCTTTAGTGGGCAGGGCGCACATCGCCCACAGTCCCCGAGAAGTTGGGGGAAGGGGACGGCAATTGAACCGGTGCCTAGTGGAGGTGGCGCGGGGTAAACTGGGAAAGTGGTGTCGTGTGCTGGCTCCGCCCTTTTCCCGAGGGTGGGGGAGAACCGTATATAAGTGCGGTAGTCGCCCTGAACGTTCTTTTTCGCAACGGGTTTGCCGCCAGAACACAGGTGAGTGCCGGGTGTGGCTTCCGCCGGCCTGGCGGCCTGGGTGGGTCGCGGCCCTCGCGTGCTTTTCTCTAGCGTCTTGTCGCTGGGCCGCCTTTCGAGGTTCTCGATCCCGAATTCCCGGGTGTACGTGGGGCGGGAGAGTTCGAGGCCCTGCACCTTCTTCGGGAGCCTCTTGGCCTCGTGCTCGCGGGGAGGCCTGGCTCGGGCGCCGTGGCCGCCGCGTGCGATCCGCTCTCGCTTCGCGCCTGCCCGGCTCCCGCCGTTCTCACCTTGCAAGCTGCTTTCGAGCGAGGGGCCACGGTTTCCCTGCGGCGGGACCGTCTGGGGAGGCTGTGCTGGGCGCCCCCGAGCTCGCCGTCCGGTTTGGCGGCCGTGGGGGCGTCCGGGGCGGCGGCGAGGCCCGCGCACATGTCGGGCGGGCGGGAGGGCGGCGCGGGCAGCGCGGGCCGGCGGCTCCGGGGCCCGCGGGCCGCCCCGCCCCGCCCCTCCCCACCCCGGCCCGGCCCGCGCGGCACCAGTTGCGTGCGCGGAAAGATGGCCGCTCCCGGGCCTGCCGGGGCGCTCAAAATGGAGGACGCGGCGGCCGGGAGCGGGCGGTGAGTCACCCACACAAAGGGAAAGGGCCGTTCCCTCGGCGGCCCCGCTTCCTGTGCCCGCGCCGGCCCGGCCGCCGGCCCTGGCCCCGAGGGCTCCTCCGGCCGGGCGGGGGAGGCTCCGCGCGCCGAGTTCCCTCTTGGTGGGTGGAGACTGGGGCGGTCGGCCCGCGCAGCTGGCGCTGGGTGTAATTCTCCTTGGAATTTGCCCTTTGAGTTCGGCTCCTGGCTTGTTCTCAGACCTTCCAACAGTGGTTCAAAGGGCTTTTTTCCTTCCATTTTAGGTGTTGTGAAAACCGCCCATACAATCCAAAATGGGGAAGGAAAAGACTCATATCAACATCGTCGTCATTGGACACGTAGATTCGGGCAAGTCCACCACTACTGGTCATCTGATCTACAAATGTGGTGGCATTGACAAGAGAACCATTGAAAAATTTGAGAAGGAGGCTGCTGAGATGGGAAAGGGCTCTTTCAAGTATGCCTGGGTCTTGGATAAACTGAAGGCTGAGCGTGAACGTGGTATCACCATTGATATCTCCCTGTGCAAATTCGAGACCAGCAAATACTACGTGACTATCATTGATGCCCCGGGACACAGAGACTTTATCAAAAACATGATTACAGGCACATCTCAGGCTGACTGTGCTGTCCTGATTGTTGCTGCTGGTGTTGGTGAATTTGAAGCTGGTATCTCAAAGAATGGGCAGACCC
>CAUYRH010092090.1:0-70513 GCA_963574655.1 Perodicticus potto | reverse complement strand
GGCTCTGGAGGGGTGATGACACAAGCTGGAGCCATGAGAATTTGCCCTGGGCACTCTCAGTCCAGTTTGGGCTCCGATGGGGTCCCTGTTCCAGGAGGCCTTCGCCTCTGGGGACAGGCCACCCTCCAGTGGTCACCCTTGCATTCTGGATAGGGGCCAGGTGGCTAGCCCAGCCAGTGGTATTGCTGGGGGCAGTCTTCTCTGGAGTGGCCAGTCTGACGACATTGGAAGCACTTGTTTTTCGCTCCTCTGGTTTCCCTCTGCCCATGAAGGTTGCTCGTTTGTCAGAGTGCCATTACTAGAGCTGTCATTCTTTTCTGTTCCTTTCCAGTGAGGATTTTTTCATGTGTTTGTTGGTCATTGGCCTGTGTTCTTGGGAGAAAGTTCTGTTCATTTCTCTTGCCCAGTGATTCATTGGGTTGTTTGCTCTTTTCTTGTTGATTTGTTTGAATTCTCTGTAGATTCTGATTATTAGCCCTTTGTTAGATTTGTAACATGCAAATATCTCCCCCCATTCTGAAGGTTCAAAAGACCCTTATCTTAACTCAAGCCTTCCTTTTCGCTGACTCCTGTTCATTAGACAAAGCCTAACTATTTCAGCCAATTGTCAGCTAAAAATCTTTAAACCCACTTACAACCTGTAAGCCCCTCTCCTTTGAGGTGTTCCACCTTTTTGGGCAAGACCCATGTATGCCTTTTGCATACTGATCTATGACTTTTCCTGTAATTTTTGTCTCCCTGAAATGGATAAACCCAAACTGTAATCCTACCTTGGGTGTGGCTCTGGGTCATGGTCCTCAAATTTGGCTCAGAATAAACCTCTTTAAATTATTTTACAGAGTATGGCTTCTTTTATGTTCACATCACTTTTTTTTTTACTATAGCAACATAAAATAACACACTACCCTGTTCAATGCTCACACATTTTTGTAGGAAATTTGCTTGCCCATATACTGCAGCGGTATCTTTCAGGTCATGGGTTGAAAGATATATTATAAATGTAATATTTAAATTTGAATATACCCTTTATGGCTGTTCATATGACCTTGCATAAAATGTTGATGTTATTTTGTTCCCTTTGAAGACATTCTTATTTACCTCTTACTATTTTCTTTGTAACCAGTTAATAAAAGATAATATAGTTTTTAAATCTTAATGTTATTAATTTTTTAAAATAAAGCATACAACATCTATCCATTGTTATTTAAAGACCAAATAGGAGAAGGTAATGGAAACTCTGTTTAGGTTTATTTTCATTACACATTAGGTTTATTTCCTCAAAATTGAGTATATATCAAACTAGTGGGGGATTGAGCTATTAAAATGCTACTCACGGTGCATCTTTTCTAAAATGTGAATACTCAACCCTAAAGATATGTTTTTGTTGAAAGTCATTATTTTGGAATTTGAATTTTCTTGGCGCTAAGCCACTGATAGTTGTAACGTAAAACCTACACCTGTAAATTTGTTCCCTAGAAGATAATTTCATTTAGCAACCACTTGTTTCTCTGTGGATAAATTCAATTATAAATTACAATAGAATTGACTTTTTCATAGCATCTTTCACTCTCCAAGTATCTTAAGCCCTCTGTGGATTGTAAAGTAATTACAGTGCTCAAAGGACAGTTTAATAATTGTGTCCACGAACACAGACTCTGCTCTATATTCAAGAAGGGCTCATTCCCAGCCGGGAACATTAAGTTGGATTTTATTGAGACTGGGGACTATTGGCCCAGACAGCTGGGTGATCCCCTGTGCTGTTTTGAAAAGTATCCTGGGATCTCTAATTTCCACCTGGATAGCCAGGGAGGTGAGAGAATAACTCTCTCTGGGGGTGACCTTGCATTCTACTTGGGGTCTTGAACCAGATGACCTTCCACCCCAGAGGTGAGATGTGCAATATGGTCCGTTATACAACCTTTTAATTATTTTTACTGAATCCCAACTGTATTCCCATGGTTGGTTATCTCCCAGGTGAGTTCGGATGGTGGCCAAGCCAAAATTTTAGAAAGCTCTCAGAGAGCAATTTCCTAAGAATCTTTTCATTGGTTTGTACAGGATATGGTTTGCTGTTATTGTTGCTTTGTAATACTTTTTTTGTTTTGTTTTGAGGTGTCATTCATGTAATACACACGTGACAGACTCAAGGTCATTGGATTCTGTGCTACAATTTTTCCCAGGCACATCTGAAATGGAGTCTTTCTGTGTTTCGCCTTTTGTTCCCTTTCAGCTGTTAGCTTGGCACAGCTGACTGGATGATTAAGTGATTGCTGCATCTTTTGCACTTCACTTGAGAGGCTTTGGTAGAAAAAGGTGCTAATTAAGGTGAGACTGTTGGCCCTGTTGGCTAGGTGGGCTCCAGGAAGCAAAGACCCCGGTTAGTGTTCTGTGTGTGTTTGCAAGTCTATGTGCTTCGTTTTCAGCTCTGTAAGGAATTGTTATTAGTGAGAATTGTTTTCCAGCTTCTAAATACAACAAATTCTTCAGAGTACTTATGAGGTTGAGTAAAAAGCCAACCAAAGATAGCTTGGCAGTTCAACTAAATGGCATTCAGTGTGTGGTGATTATAATTCTACATATGCTGTATTTGAATATTTTCTGTATTTAAAGAGAAATAAGTCCATTCTCAGAGTAATTGTTATCTTCCTCCCTCAACTAACCCTGTAGATAACAGGAACCAGGATTAACAAATTTAGGAGTCATAGAAAGTGCTATTTTTTTCAGTGTCTAAAATGTGAGGCAAATTCACCCCCTTGCCTGGACTTGCGGGCTTACTCCCTGGATTGTGATAACCACCACCTTCTCCTGGGAATTGGTTCCAAGGCCCTGACTGTGTTTCTTCTGGAGCTGAGGTATTTAGCTTTGCTTCCATGTGTTTTAATCTAATTTGCAGGCTTCAGCAGATTTCTAAAGTCCACCGCTTGATACCTTTCACAGCTCGGGGTAAATTCTGCACCACGAGTCTATAGAATTCTTTTCTTTCACTGGGGTGAGAACGTACCTTTTTCCAATGCTACTTTTTTCCTGGGATGTATTTCATCTGTTTACACCAATTCCATTTTTCTTGCTGTGGTTAAAAAAAAAAATCGCTCAAGCTGTCGACATAAGTGTTAAACTTTTGGTTGTGATTTCCTTGAAGTGAGTTAGTTGGAATCAGAATGTTTTCATCTCTTTATCTGGAATGTCTCTCACACTCCGCTTTATCCGGAATGCCTCTCACATGCTCACAGAGTGGGCATTTGATGAACAGTTGTTTGATGATGCAGTCATGGATCAGCTTTGTCAAACAATTAGTTGAATTATTTTGGCCGAGTTAGTTTGCTCCTTGACTGAATTAACCGACTCATGGGCTATTTTAGGCATCAAAGGGTATGTGAATGTGGAGAATGTGGAATCACCTCGGGTAACAGTGTTGAGGGTAGTTGATCGTAAGGGGTCCAATGAATCACAGTTGAGTTCTGTTTGGCACAGGCCATTTTCTACCAATGAACTTACAAGAACTTTGTGAGTTCAGTTCTGAATAACATCCGGAAGCTCTCCTTCTGCAGCAAATGAACAAAATGCTTAGAGGGACTCTAAGATGAGAGTTGGTCTTTCATTTCTCACCTCCATCGGGAGGATCTAGTAATCTCTTATGAAAAGATGGTCTCTTTATGAAATGGTGGAAGGACAGAAGCTTTGCCAACTTGTTTGTGCTTGGAGACAGGGAGGGGCTCAGAGCGTGGGGGAGGACCAGTCTCTCTAATGATGACAGCTGCGATAATAAAGACATGCCATCCAGCAGAAATCAGAACCATCCTTGCAAAAGTTAAAGGTAAAAGAAAAATATGCTCTTTGCAGGGAGGGGGATAACAGGACAGGAGGTGGCAAAATAAAGAGTGGTTTCATGTGTCTTGCTGTAGCCCCTAAGGCTTTTACCCGACCCTGTCATTGTCCCAACACCTTCTCTGGGGCTGACAGTCTCGGTAATTGATGGGTTGGTGGGGGCTCTTTTCTGCAAACACATTAAAACAGGAGGGAATACCCTGGCCCCCAGCCTCCCCACAGCCTGGCGCAGGGGACCTGGAGGCAAGCAGATACAGGGCCTAGAGATGTCGGAGGAGAGAAGGGATCGATTCTGTCAAACAAACTGCCCAGCCACTGTCAGGCGCTGAGACCTTTCACCTGCTCCTTGGAGTCATTAAAACTCCCAAATCTCTTTGCAGGCTTTTTCTATTAGACACATACTCTCATGTTTTGATTTTTTGCTCCCAAAGTCATTTTTTTTATAATTACCTGCATTGAACCACGCTTACCATCTGTGTGGGCTGAGAGCGGGCAAATGATTTATTAGTCTTGGTTTCTACCCATGCTGAGCAGTGTGGGATTGATCTGGCTGGTGACACATGGCGGACGCACCAATGGGTATGTGGGAGGCGGGGGTCAATGTCAAGATGAAACTTTTTGCAGAGCTGACAGCGCACATGGGGACCCTGGGTTTGGTGTTTAGTTGGCAGACTGTGACAGTGCCAAAGTGGAGTCTCAAGTCAGGGTCGGTAATGTCAGGAAGCGAAGGCAATGACGGGAGAGGGAGAGGCTCGGGATGTTTCTCTTCAGGTTCATGTTTTCAGGGCTGATTTTCTTTTTTAGGTCAATTACCAAATTGCAGCTCAGTCCACTGAGCGTATTTGGGAAGCTCACCTCCCACGTGAGATGCCAACCGTGAAATACCAGTCACAGTTCTGGGCACATAGGCAGCATTCGGTACCCGAGGGCCTTCCTTTGTCTCTAACTTCTTGTCCAAACAGCAAGAAATGAGACTGATCAAAGATGCCTTGAAGGTGGAAAAAATAATGTGGGGATAAGGGTGAGGATGTGGTATGACTCCCATGGACTCTGGGTACTTTTGCCTTTTTATTTTTCCATAAAAAACCCAAAAAGTTGTATTTTGAGACTATTGACATAAAGATGAAATTATTCATAGTATGTATTATAACTTTTTCTTCCACCTAAAAGTTCATGTGTTTTTTCCTTCTTGTTTTAAGAGAAATTAAAACATTTTCTTTCCTTTTTTAATTTTTTTTTTTTTTTAGAGACAGAGTATCACTTTGCAACCCTTGGTAGAGTGCCATGGTGTCACAGCTCACAGCAACTTCCAGCTCTTGGGTTTAGGCCATTCTCTTGCCTCAGCCTCCAGATTAGCTGGGACTATAGGCACCCATCACAACACCCAGCTATTTTTTTATTGTAGTTTGGCCGGGGCCGGGTTCAAATCTGCCACCCTCAGTATATGGGCTGGTATCCTACTCACTGAGCCATAGGCGCTGCCCAAAATGAAAACATTTTCATATGCCCTTAGAAGTACTGTGGGCCCTGGGCTTGGTGTCTACTAGGCCTAATGGATACATTGGGACTGGAGAAGGGATGTCAGTAGCATTAATGTCAAGAAGAAAGTGGAAAATGCGATTTTTTCTTCCAGTGATATACTAAGTAAGACATATAAAACACATTTTATTTTATTTTTTGATGAGTTTTGTGGTTCCTTAGTTATAAATGCAGAGTACTGTGAAAAAGTAAATTGATGCACAATGAAACTGTAAATAGTTTATGTGTGCAAACAATATTTCATGAACCAGACAGCTCTGAACCAGAAGTGGTTCAGAGCCTCTATTGTAGAATGAAAGGGGAAATGATACAAAGAAAATATTGACTTGGTTACAATTATCAAGTTGCCTCAGCTGGTCTATCCTCTTGGAAAGTCCCAAGTTATTAGACATTTGCGGGCTGCTTCTAATTGGCTGAGCCTTAGTTCTATTTTTCTTTCATGTAGGAATTTACAAGAAATAGCTCAAGTTTTATTTCATTTATGTTTGCAAATGAAGCAAGATTCATGACATTTGTGAAGCCTAACTGGCTTTTTAAAAATTTACTTTATTTTAATATACTTTTTTTTTCTTTAACCAAAGTGTTACTTTCTTGCCCTTGGTAGAGTCACAGCTCACTGCAACCTCAAACTCTTGGGTTTAAGTGATTCTCTTGCCTCAGCCTCCCAAGTAGCTGGGACCATAGGCAACCACCACAACACCTGGCTATTTTTTGGTTGTAGTTGTCATTGTTGTTTGGCAGGCCCAGACTGGATTCAAGCCTGCCAGCTCTGGTGTATGTGGCTGGTACCCTATCCGCTGAGCTACAGGCACTGAGCCATATTTTAATGTATTTTAACAGTACCTTAGATTTACAAAATAAAGTTAGAACTCATCTTTGCTGACTTTGAGACATGCTCTGAGCTTTGGATTTTTTGGTAATTCCATACTATGAATTAATTTTTTTCTAGGTCTGCATGCCACTGAATGTACAAGTTCTGCATAGTTTAATTATGGTAAATCATACTGTTCTTCAGTAATCCATGTGCTGTTTAGACAAACTAGGAAACCCCGTGATGCAAGGAACTTTACAATACATTCTTTTCCAATATTGGAAAGAGAACCTCTTCTTACCCTCATGTAAAACATTGTGTTGTAAAGCAGATACTATCATCTAAAGTATAATATTTGCTTGTCATGTGTAGTTTTTAATTTTGGAAAGATTTTAATCTGAATGCCTTCCTGTTCTTTCTAGCCTGGTGAGTCTGGTTGGGCCATTACTCTGGCACCCTGACAGAGTGTGGTGTACAGGTAACAGCCGGATGGATGACAGAGGCGGCTGAGCATGTTTCAATTCCGGGCCCTGCAACTTGCTCTGGGTGATCTTGAGCAAGTTACTGAAATGCTCTGTGCTTCAGCTTCCTCAACTATAGAAGACAATAATGTAAGTATCCTTCATTATCCAAAACAAATCTGTTCCTGAAACTATGTAAGACAGTGAATATTCATAGAGTAGGGGGGTCTATTTTCCTTATTTAATTTATTTTTTAGGCCAAGTGCAGTGGCTCATGCATGTAATCCTAGCACTCTGGGAGGTGGAAATGGGTGGATTGCTTGGCTCAGGTGTTCAAGATCAACCCGAGCAACAGAGAGACCCTGTCTCTAAAACTAGCTGGGTATTGCAGTGGGTGCTTGTAGTCCCAGCTACTTGGGAGGCTAAGGCAAGAGGATTGTTTGAGCCCAAGAGTTTGCAGTTGCTGTGAGCTGTGATGCCAGGTACTCTAATGAGGGTGACAAAGGGAGACTCTGTCACAAATTTTTTTTTATCTTAAAATTATCTTTTACATCGACATAGAATTGTATATACTTATGGTGCACAATATGATGTTTTGAAAGGTGTGTACATTGAGGAAGGACCTAGTCAAGCTAAGTAACATGTACATTACCTCACATGCTTATCATTTATTTGTGGTGAGGACACTTATAGTCTATTCTCTTAAACAGTTTTCAAGAATACAATATATTGTTATTAAGTATTGTCATGATGATATACAGCAGATCTCTGGAATGAATTCCTCCTGTCTAACTGAAACTTTGGATCCTCTGACCACCATCACCCCAATTACCAACAACTGTTTTACTCTCTGCTCCTCTGAGTTCTCCTTTTTTTTGGATTCCACATATCAGTGAGATCACGCGGCATTTGTCTCTTTGTGCTTGGCATATTTCACTTCTGAGAAAAATAACGAATACATGTCCAGCTCATTCTACGATCCCAACTGACTTCCTCTAAACCCCTAAAATACAAATATTTTCACTATAACCTATGAAAGATTTGTGTATGTCATGAAGTGCTTAAAGTATTGTTTATCTAATTTTTTTTTAACATTTAATTAGCTCCCGGGTGGGTATCCTTGAGTGTATAGTAACTATAGGAGTTACAGTAGAAGCTCCACAGTCGACCACCTCCCTGCACTGACCACCTCCCCAAGTTGACCTAATTTTCATAGACCAGACATGCACCACATGTACTCCATGGAAGTGCATTAAGTTGATCAACTCTATATATTGACCAGTTTTTTATAGTCCTTTAGGTAGTCAACTTACAGAGATTCTACTACATTTTTCTTCTACACTTCATCAAACATATACTCTAATGTAAAAGATCAGTGAAGTAATAATATGTTAAAGACACAAAAATACAAAAATGTAGTGAAATAGAAAGATGATTCCTTATAGACTGTAGACATGGATTGAAGGTAGGTGAGCTTGGAGGCGAGAGAAGGGAGATAGAACTCCAGACGCTATTGTTGCCAGTCATAACCCTCCAACGTACAATGACTTGTTGGTCCATCCCCAGTGAAAATGCCTTGAACATTATCTTCACCAGCACCAGCAGGAGGAATGTTCTCAATCAACACAAGAATGCTGATTGCAAAATTTTCATTCTTCATATATTCTTTTTTTTTTTTTTTTTCTTCATATATTCTTTAATGAAGTGAGAGAAAAACTCCTAGATAAACTTTGGTACAGGCTTATGATTCAAATGCCCTGTGACAGACAGTGCTTTCTCTACAGCATGGCTCTCAAGGGCAATGAATTTGTTCAAATAATACAGCAAGGAGAGTTTTAGTCTCACACCTTCTTCATAATTTCCTCCAAAAATGGTGTTAGCTTCTCTTTAGAGGACTTCTATACAGGTAACACGTTCTTGTTTTCTGAAATGTATGTATAAAATGCCATCTGTACATATATTTTTAAAAAGTGGGTAGTTTTATCAACATAAACAACTTGCTTTGTGGTTGATCACCTTCGTCCAGTTGTCTGCCATCCCCTGGGGAGGGTGGCTGGTTATAGCATCACTATGGCGGCTGCTGCTCTGTCTGTGATCTTGAAAATATTCAGTCTCTCATATTTCATTCTTTCTTATATTTCTCCAACCATCCAGGTTTTTGTTTGAAGCTCAACTTCACCATTGAATTATTTCCCCCTTTCTTTTGCAACTTTTTCAGAACACAGAAGATGATCTACATCTTATCCTGTATCCACGGGATGCCAACAACATCCCATAGTTTAAAAACAAACTATGCTTTCCTGAGAAACACTGTGAAGTTTTTCACACCCAACCACACTTTTATAATTTTCTTTGTTTTCTTATGCATAGAAGAAGAATCAAGTCACATGTGTACCAGACGTGGACTTGTTTATGACCAGAAGTATGTCTTTCTGTGTCTGTCTCTCTCACTTCTACATTCTCTTTTAATGTATACATTTTCTAGGCCTCTTAGTCTCATGGGATTTATTCACAGGATTTTCCACTTTCTTAGAAGGCATTTTCACCTAGTAATGCAGGAAAGATGATCGCAGTAATATGCACTATATTTAAACCATGTTCAAATTACATCAGGGAATGAGCCTGGCTGGGTCTAGGGACTGCTGAGCAATTTCATCAGAAGCAGGAACACCAAATAATGAATTTGGGGTAAACCTCTTTACCAAGCTTTCTAATGAATATTCTACTGGTGAGATTCAGGGAAGGGATCCTGTAGCAAGGATGAATATAGAGTTCTAGGGAAGGGGGTCATGGGAGGAGGTGCCACTTCGGGGGTGGGCAGTGACATCAACTTAGGGCCTCTGAGATAAGGAGCCCACTTGCCCAGTGACTGGGTCTTCAGCCATGAAGACTGCTGCTGGCACCTCACTTCCTGTGTGCAACCACGCTCAAAGCAGCTGGCAGGGTTGCAAACAAGATTACTTCTGTTATCCTCATCCCAGTGTCTGGGAAATGACCCTAGGGAGGGGCCCACAGGGCTTCGAAGTGACTAATAGGAGGTAAAAGAAAAGAGGTAGAGAAAGAATGGTTGAGAACAAAAACAAGGTTCTGTTTTTGGAGAAAACAGGTTGGTTCTGTGTGGGTTCTGCCTTGAGTGTCTGTTTTTTTTTTTTTTTTTTTTTTAATGTTCAAAGAGGCAGTAGCTGAAAGGCCTCTGTGGACTATGAGCAGTGTCTGGGGGATGGGAAGTGCGTGGGCACAAGGATGGTGGACAAAGTACCTTCTGGGAAGCAAGTCACTTACATAGCCAGAAAGCCCCCAGAGGGAGGAGAGAAGAGAATCGTTGGCTTCCGGGGCCAGTGTCTGGGTTGATGAGAAAATGGGGTTATGTAGCTAGTTTACTAATGTCAAGTCTGAGTTAGCAAAGTTCACAAGCTAAGACACATCTTCACACTCAACACATACTGGACAAACTTAACTATTCACAGGCCCTCCATCTGCGCATGCCAGCCTGTACAGAGGTGGCATTTAGATGGTGAGAGTTTTTTCCAAGAATGCTGGAAACAACAGCAAAGTTTTGAATTTTGCTTCACATTTTTTTTCCAGCAAGCTGATAAATATTGAATTCAAACACAATTTTGGTCAAGATTTCTGTAAGGTAGCGATGAAACCTTTCACTTTACTAAAGGAATAAAGTGGCTGGAGTGCCAGGCTTCTTTGTGACATTCCTGCTTCACCAGAGCTTTGCTTCTGCAAATGGAGGGGTAAGTGTCAATGGTTAGGGACAGTTTTCGTGAATAGGGAGAAACGAATGGATGCAGGAGAACACACACAAGCCAGACAAAACTTTGCACAAAAATCAGACGTGATCTAAAGGTGGTTTCTCATTAGGAACTATGTCTAGATTTAAAATTTTTGGTTTAAAATGACTATTGCATTACTGCCACCTGCTGGTCAGAAAAGGTATTAGGTTAAAGCTCCCTCAGAGCAAAGGATCTTGCTGAGGTGGAGTAACTGAACCGGCTCCTCAAGATTATTTTTACACAAAAGGAGTTTTTCTCTGAGAAAATATTTTTATTTATTCTTCAGTATAGAAAATGGTCTATCATTTTAAAATTAACATTTTTTATTTATGAGAATATAGTCTTTGTAGAAAATTGGGAAAATACAGAAAAGTATATCAATTATATATATTTATATATTTTCCCAAAATGAAAACATTTGGAAAAAACATTAAAATTTGGGATTTTATACATCCTTCATACACACACACACACACACACACACACATATATACACTTGTGTGTGGCTTTGTTTTATTCAGTTACTCAATATTTTTGTTATAAAATATTTTAAACATATTCCAAAATATAAAATATAATCTAGTTGCCCAACTAGATTTAACCTGTTTTTAAAATTTGTTTCGTGTTTGCTTTAGAATATTCTTTAAGGAAATATAACTTTACTGGGTGCTAATGAAATTTACATTTGTCTCTACCTCATTATCAATTTCTCTTCTATTATTCCCCAGAAATTCTTATTATCTTAAAATTGGTGTTAAACACTTTATTTGTTTTTATACTTTTGCTTTATATTTTTTAAATTTGATACAATTGGTTGAAATTCTATTCTTTTTTAACTTGGCTTTTTTTCATTGCACATTATGAGTTTTATTTATGTTTATATAGGTAGATCTACAAGGTTCATTTATACATATAGCTGAATTTAAAGAATCCAACCTGGGCTGGGTGTGGTGGCTCAGGCCTGTAATCCTAGCACACTGGGAGACCAAGGAAGGTGGATTGCCTAAGCTCACAGGTTTGAGACCAGACTGAGCCAGAGTGAGACCTTGACTCTAAAAAGCCTGGCAATGTGAAGGGCGCCTGTAGTCCCAGCTATTTGAGAGGCTGAAACAAGAGGATTGCTTAAGCCCAGGTGTGAGGTTGTTGTGAGCTTATGACGCCATGGCACTCTTGGTAGAGTGCCAAAGTGAGATGCTGTCTCAAAAAAAAAAAAAAAATCTGATCTAGAAATATTGATCTTTACCTGGAAAGTTAATCCATTTACATTTATTATGAATATGTTTGGGTGTACTTCTATACATTTTTTGCTGTCTGTTTATCATGCTTTGTTTTAAACATCTTTTTGTTTTCTATTAGATGCTGGGTATTTAAAAAAATTCCTTTTTCTTGCCTATTTGCTTAAAAATTATATATACTATTTCAACTCTAAAATTAGTACTGTGCCTATTTAACTTAACAAGTCTAAAGGTAATTCTTTTTATATTTCTGCCATCTTCCATCTTCTACTTTCTTATTATTTTATATCTGCCACATTAGCTGCCACATTAGTTGATCCGTACTTAGATTTATCTACATGGCTACTTATTAAATTTTTAAATTTTTTGCTTGTCATTGCTTTTTCATCTCACTGATTCCTTAGGAATCAAATTCATTTTAACTGATGAGCAACTTCTGTATTTTCTTTCAGTAAGGGTCTACAGAGATAAATTCTGTCTTTGAGTGGAGAAATCTTACTCCATTTTACTCTTGAATGAGAGTTTAGTTGGGTATAGAATTCTGGTTGGACATAGACTTACTTGTTTTTAGCACATTGAAAGTAAAATCCCATTGAATTTCAGCCTCTGATGTGTCTTCCTTTCACGTCCCTTAAATTTTCACCTCTGTAGTTCCCATGCCACATTGTGAACAATTTCCTTTTATTTGACTTCTAAATCACTATTTTTCTTTAGCTGTTGATAATCTGTTTGTTGAAGCTGTCACTTCAATGTCAGTGTCTTTTTCAATTTAAAAAGTGGTATTTGTTTTTAAATTTTCTGACCCCCCTACCCTCCAATGGTCCTATTACTGCCCTATGGATTTTAGTCTTCCTTTTATCTCTTAATATTTAATAGACAGGAAAGTGTTAAAGTCTCCTGTTATGATTGTGAATTTGTCTTTTGTTCTGTCAGGTATTGCTTCATATGTTTTTTAAACTCTGTTATGAGATGCACACACACTTATGATTTCTAGGCTTTCTTGATGGATTTATCTTTTTATTGTTATGAAACATCCTTCTTGATCTCTGGTAATTATCCTTGGGTTAAAGTCCTATTATTCTCATATTAACAGAGCAGCACCAACTTTTAAAGTGATTAGCATTATGACATATATTTAATCAACCTTACCTGTTTAGCCTATGTTCTTATATTTAAAGTGAATCTCTTATAAACAGTATATAGTTGAGTCTTGCTTTTGAATAAATATGGTCTGATAATTCCTTAATTGTAGAGTTTAATTAATTTCTGTTCACTGTAATTATTGATATTTTACCATTTTCTATTTGTTCCATTTACGTCTTATTCATTTGTTTCTGCCTTCTTACAATGTTTTGGATAGACTATTTATTTAAGTACTCATTCTATCTCTTGTATTGATTTTTAGTTATACCTCTTTGTTTTTTATTTTTGGTTGTTGCCTGTGGATCACAATATGTATTTTTAACTTATTACATTCAACTGTGAATTAATATTGTGGTATTCATGTGTAATACGAGTACATCCAGTTATTCTCTTCTTTATGCTGTTGTATCACACATTTTAATTTAACGTATGTTATGTATCCCACAATATATTGTTATTATTTTATTTTGAAAAGCAAATTGTCTTTTAAAAATGTTAAGAAATGATTAAATATAGGTCTTATTTACCCACATACTTATTGGTTCTTAGGTTTTCTATTCCTTTTTGTAGATCCAAGTTTCCAATTGGTATTGTTATTCCTTCAGCCTGAAAAATTTCCTGAAGAATTTTAAATAAGCACAATAATATTCTCAAAGAGATAAGAAGGAATATTGATAATATCAAGTAGAGTTAAGGTTATAAAAACGAACTAGGGAAAATTGAGGTATGAAAAAACACATAGTATATATACTACTTTTAAATTTCCTAAAAATACATATTAATGCTATACATTCTATTGAAAATAGAGATATAAAAACATATAGTTGAGGCTAAGCTTGGTGGCTCATATTTGTAATTCCAGCATTTTGAGAGGTTGAAGCAGAAGAATCATTTGAAGCTGGGAATTTGAGGCCATTCTGGGAGACATAGTGAGACTTCATCTCTACAAAAAATTAAAAAATTAGCTGGCATGTGGTATGCACTTGTAGTCTCAGCTGCTGGGAGGAGGCGTCAGGAAGATCAGTTGAGTTCAGGAGTTTGAGGTTATCTCTAAATACGTCTGTCTATATAGAGTGAAAAAATATGTAGTTGACCTAAGGACAAAGTTAATAGCGTAAATAGTTGAATTGACATAGCAACAGAATGCATCTATGAAGCCCAGAGAAATTTAAGGAATGCTTTTAAAATTAAAAAAGGAATAAAGAAATAGACAATACAAAAGGAAAATTAGGAGCTATGGGGGATTGATAGAGAAATGCCAACATATGGATAAGAAGAACTCCAGAAAGAGGGTAAAATTTAAAAAAAAAGTTTGAAAAGAAGGGTAATATTTCAAGAAATAAATGATATATTTTCCAAATTAAAGATAAAAGGCCTTCAGATGACAGGGCACAAAAGTGCCAAAGTGCAGATATGAGGAAAAACTAATAGCTAGAAATATTATTGTTAAGTTAAAAGCATTAAAGACAAAGAGAAAAATGATAAAACTTTAGAGAAAGAAATATCTTCAGAGACAAAAGAAACAGATCGGTATAAAATAGCTCAGTAGGAATCTGCATGTAAAAAAATGTTGGAGCAGGATGGTAAGGTGGCTCATGCCTGTAATCCTAGCAATCTGGGAGGCCGAGGTAAGTGGATTGCCTGAACTCAATGGTTCAAGACCAGCCTGAGCAAGAGCTAGACCCTGCTTCTACTACAAATAGGCAATACTAGTTGGGTGTTATGGCAGGCGCCTGTAGTCCCAGCTACAGGAGGCTGAGGGACGAGGATCACTTGAACCCAAGAATTTGAGGTTGCTGTGAGCTATGAACCCACAGAACTCTACATAGTGTGGCAGAATGAGACTTGGTCTCAAAACAACAACAACAACAATTAAAAAAAAACTTTTGGATTGTACTAGTGTATACAGTTATGATTTAATAATAATAATAATAAAAACTTTTAGAGTAAAAGCTATAAAGCTTTGGAAGCAAATAGCTGTGAATCTAGAATTTTACATCCTTCAGACTTAGTGCATGGATTCCAGAAAGTGTGTTCAGCTATACGAAGACTCAGAAATCTGCCTTACGAAATGCTGTGTAAACTTACTCTAGGACAAAGTAGTTCTTAAGAAGAGAAATAAATCCAGAATAATGCTACAAGGGATATAGGACATAAGTGTGTTTGAATAACCTAGTTAAGTTTAACATTAAAATCCCCACAAGTCTCTCTACCACACATGTACAAGGAAAATACAAAGGAAAAAGTACACAGTCACCTAGACTAAAGCCCTGATGATTCCATCATCATGAGGGACACGGATCTCGTGTAGGTGCCAGGAAGGTCCAAATGTGAGAAAATGCATGGATTGTTTAAGCGAAGTTACAAAATATGGGTAAATGTAACAAATTTATAAAGAAAATGAAACAGAAATAGATGAGAATAGAATATATACATTAAAAATAAAAGATAAGAATATAGTCTTTCTTATGAGAATTAGGATAGGAGAAAAAAATGAACCAAGGTACATTCAATGAAAAATGCAGCATAAATGGAAGAAAACTTTCCTAATATAGTAGTAATTACAATTTATGTACAACTAACCAAAAAAACAAATGCTTTCTTATTCGATTAAATGAAGAAACAAACAACCTAAGATTACATTGTCTTCAGGAGACATCTGTAGAAGAGTCAAACTAATTAAATAAAAGACAAGGAAAATGCCAAGCAAATATCACCAAAGAAGCTAGAGTAGCAATCTTAATCCTTCATTTTTTTTCTTTTTTGCTTTGAATTCAATTTTTCTCTCTCTGTCTATCTAAAGGAATAATATAGTCTCAAGTTATACAAAGTCACAATATTGCAAAAGTGTAGGGAGGATAAATAAATCAACAATTTTAACATATTTCTTTTTAGAAACTGATAGATTAAGAAGACAAATAATCACAAAGATATAGAAGATTTGAATAATATAATTCACCAATATGGGATATTATAGTTTATTAACTTTTCATCAACCTGGTAATTGAAAAACTCTATCTTATTTGTTTTAATTTAGGTTTAAAATTATTATAGAGGTTGGGTATTTTTTCATAAATGTATTGACCATTTGTGCTCATTTTTGTGTGTGAATTAGCTTTTCATGTTTATAGAGAATGTTCTGTTTCTTGAGTTGTTAGAACTGTTTGTATATTAAAATTATAAAATGTTTATTGTATATATTAAGATACTGCTTTAGGATTTCTCATTTACCTTTTAGATTTGCCTATGATTTTTTAAGGGCTTATTTTAGATTTTAATATTTGTATACTGTACTCTAGCAATCCTCTTTTGGAAAAGTCTCTGTTTTGGAAAAGCTTCTTTTTTGGAAAGGATAAAAGAATGAAAAGAAAGGCTCAGTGCCCCTAGCACAGTGGTTACAGTGCCAGCCACATACCTGAGGGTAGTGTGTTTGAACCTGGCCTGGGCCAGCTAAACAACAATGACAACTGCAACAAAAAATAGCTGGGGATTGTGGCAGGTGCCTGGAGTCCCAGCTACTTGGGAGGCTGACTCAAGAGAATCGCTTCAGCCCAAGAATTTGAGATTGCTGTCAGCTGTGAAGCCACGACACTCTACCGAGGGCAACAAAGTGAGACTCTGTCTCAAAAAAAAAAAAAAGAATGAAAAGAAAAAAGGATAGAGTAATGAAAGGATCAAAATGGAAGTATGGTAAAAAACTGAAAGGAAAAAACAAATGAGAATGTGTCCCCTTCTCAAAAATGGTGTGACATTTCTTGACACCAAGTTATAAACTTGTGAACAAGATGTATTAGAAATCAATCTACTTCCTGCTCCGTGTGATCCCGTAATGTGAGCTGCCATCTAGGATGTTCCCACAGCATCTGTTTGGAAAAATCCCTGGTCCTGGAAATGGAAACAGAATTGGATAAAATGCCAGAGACATTCTCCTAAACTTGAAGAATACACATGGTCCTTTACCCTGATGGAACAGGATGCTGGGTTAAATTTACTTTTGAGGAAGCACATAGATGAATAAAGTTTTTCATGTTACTTATAGGTTCCCTTTATTATTTTTTTAATGCTCCCTGCTGTTTGGTCTTACTGGGAAAATGATCATCCTTGCATGACCACAGGTTGAGACCTATTAGGATAGAAACATTACATTTCTGTGCTTTCTGGAAATTGTGTCAGTAGTTTAGGGCCAATAGGGCTTGTACTTTTGAAAGGGCAGCTACCTACTGGCTGAGCATTCTCAGTGGAAGGCTCCAGGCCCACCTGCACCTCCTGTATTGCTCCTGACAGAGGAATCTCCTTTGAAATCCTAGCAGTAGCCACAGTGAGATCACAGATGGACAGTGGGTTTGCCTGGAAAGCACTTTAGAAATGGAGTGATCCAGTCCACCCTATAACTTTCCAGGTGAGGGGACAGGAGTTTGGAGTGGTAAATACTCTGTAATGAAATACCCCCACAAGGACATTTGCACTAGAATGTTTACTGCCACTCAGTTCACAATCACCAAGATGTGGAATCACCCCAAGTGACCATCACCCCATGAACGGATTAATAGACAGTGATATATGTACACCATGGAATACTATTTGGCCATAAAAAAGACAGAGACTTTACATCTTTTGTATTAACCTGGAGGGAGTTAGAGAACATTCTCCTTAGTAAAGTATCACAAGAATGAAAAAGTAAGTATCTGATGTACTCAATCCTAAGATGAAATCAATAGATAAATAACTACACTCCCACATGAAAGAAAAACACAATTAAATTCAAGTAGGGGGAAAAGAGGAGGAGGAAGAGAGGGAGGAGGATGGGAATTGGCGTGCTGCCACCTAATGGGCAGAATGTATATGGCACATGGCCGGGGGAAGGGTTCAACTACAACTTGGACTTTACCTATCAAAGGCAATCAATGTAACCTAATAGTTTGTACCTTCATATTAATCTGAAAAAAAAAATGCCCACAGCTTGCTCTCTAGAACGTGGCCACTCTGAAGTTCTGGGACAATAAAAGTGCTTTAAAGATAACCCACACATACCCTATTAAATAGTGGGACACTAAAAGTGCTTTTGTGAACTTAAAGATAACCCACACATACCCTATTAAATAGTGGTGTCTCTCATCAGAGTCACAGGCACCAACTTGTGATCTGAGGACAGCAATGAGCTGGGAGTGGGAAGATTGATATTCTCGGTCTGTGTGATCAGGAAGTTTCTCTACCAAAGGAGCCGTGGAGAGCTGAGTCTTGTTTCCTCTCAGCTCTTTGGGCCCCCATCTCTCAGTTCCTAACTGAGGTGACAGGAATGTGTGCAGTCCCCCATCTAGGGGCTGCAGATTTCATCCAGGGGCTATAGACTGGATTGTAGCGTGGAGTGCAGAGACTAGATAGATGTACAAACGGACAATTGAGGTCCATATATAAAAACTGACCCCTTACCGTCCGTGCCCGGTCTGGGAAGCCAGTCTACGGTACATCCACACTTATAGGGAGCTGGATTGCTACTTCTAGGAACAATTTGGGAAACCAAATAGTAACATCTGCCTGTAACAATCAGCCCCAAATAGCCAACACTTGATTGGTAACTGGTAGCTGATTCCCGTTCGTGACCAGTCAGAGAAAGCCAAATACCCCCACTAATCCCATAGTATGCCCGGGTGCTGGCGAGCCGCCTCCAGTCTCCCCGGGCCAGCAGCCCCCAGCCTGGACACTCCTGAGTTCTGCCCTCTTCACCTGTAAAGCTTCCCCCTCTATTGCTGCCTTTGAGGCTCTTCCCCGTGCAAGTGACAGCAGCTGACTCCCTTGCTGAAGCAAACTCTGAATCAATCGCCCCTGCCTGTTCTCCTCTGGTCAGTCTTTGCTTATTTCCACACAGCAGTAACATTAGGGATGAGACCAGAAGCCGGGGCTCCATCTTTCCCCGACCTTCCTCCTGGCTGCTGAGGGTTCCAGGAAGGAGGTCAGAAGCCAGAGACCCTGGGAGTACAGAGGACCCTTCTTCCCACCCCTAAGACCAACCCATTCCTGGGCCTTCAACTCTTGTTTTGTGCCATCTCCCCTGTGGCTGACCCCAGTGTTATTAATAATGACAGAGGAAAGAGAGTGTTCACGAAATATAAAATCCACGTACTTCAGCCTGGGTCTCGCGGCTAGCTGTGTCCTTAGATTTACGTTTCCAGTCAGTTCCGTCACCTGTGAGCTAGAAAATTGAAGCTTTGGGTGAGGTCATCCCAGCTGGGTCACAATTCTCTTTGAGAGCAATTGAGTGTGAAACCTAGTCCAATTTGCTCAGAGCACAGACTCGGGTAATCTTTCTTCAACTTTCTTTTGCCAGTGATAAATAATTTAGTATTTTGCAGCAGGGTAATATGGACATTTAAAGTTTAATTTAAAAATGTATTAAAATGAAGGAGTATTTATTGATTCAGCAGTTATTAAACTCCTACTGTGTGCCAGCTCCTGACTTACTATCAAGTTAGATTTTCATCATTTCTATGAAAAGACAAGTTTAATCAGACCTATTGGTTGCTTGCTACCACTTGCTGTTTACTTTCTCTTTTTCATAGCTAAAAAATTCATCGTTTGAAAGAATGTTGAATGTTACATGAGAAAAAGTTATAGACTACTGGCTGGTTTGCATTTTTTTTGGTGTAAAGTTCTCTGACCACCTGTGTCTACATTTTCAGGGACGCTTGTTATGAAAGTGAAGTTCACCAGGCCTTACCGGACCCGTGGAATCAGAAATTCTGGAAGGCTGACTCTGCATTTCTTTGCAAGTATCCTCAGGTGGGTTTATGAACACCAAAGTCTACGAGCCACTATGTATGTGTGCCACTGGGCTTCTGTGTTACTGGATGGAGAGAGATTTTATTATGGATGAAGAAATGTGGCAATGGAGGTTAAGTGTCTGACTACAGGTCACAGAACCAGTTAATGGGCGGTTATAACATTCAAAACTCAGGGAATGGAATGATAAGGTGATTTGGATCTGTAAGTCTCTCTGAGGCTTCAGGTCAAGTGCCTAGAATTTGCAACTCATAAAAGGAAATCACTTAATCAAACACGATACTGTTCTCAGTCAAAAGTTCATTGAATGAGGTGGAAAACTTGGTGCTATTTCTGGAGATTTCATTTCACTTGGTGCGGCTCCTTGGCAGCCAGGCATTAGGGTCTTAGGAACCTGGGCTCCAATATCACCCCTCACTTAGAGGGGTGTCCTTTAACTGAGTCAAGGAACTGGACCTCTGGTTACGTACTTATCAGGTGGTAACAGTAATGCGCCCTTCCTTCCCAGGAAGTGTGAAGGTGGTTATAGTATCTTTGAGCAGAGGCTTTACATCAGTTTCCCCCTGTGGTCTGGGGAATTGTGTGGATGGTTAAGCCATAGCTCAATCTCCACCCTCCCACTTTGTGGGGAATTATTTTGGGAATAATTAGGGAATTATTTTGGGAATGTTTTCAACAGAACGAATCCCCTCTTCCTTACCCCACACCTTCCTTTTCTCTATACATTATTCAACTTTATTTTATTGCAATCACTTATCAGGGCCAATGATTTCTGGAAGATGCTCGTATGGGCTGCCTTCTGAACTGACATTTTGCCACCTTCAGAAACAGCAAGCAGCTGCTGCGATCAATGTCACATTATCCTGTAAGAGTGATACCTGGTAGTTCAGAGTCCAGGTCCTAGGCTGGAGTGGTCCGTCCCTGAGGACCCCTCTCTGCCCATACTGCCATTCAAATGAACAGAGCATCAATGGCTAAATCTAAGCCTTTCCAGAAGTGGAAAATAAAGCTAAATTGGATGCTGCATTCATGTAGAACCTGCACTTTATTTAACCAAACATTTTTTTGTAAAGCATCCTATGCCCAAAAGAAATAATTCTTGCTTTACTTGGTCTGGGTTCCAAAGCGGCGTCTGCTCAAACTGGGCAGGTCTATCCATTATCTGCAGATGCCCCACGGCAGCTGGTGCTCCGGTATCATAATGGCCTATGCTGTCTGTCTCCCCTCTCCAAGACACTGGGGACATTCCTCTCCAAGAATTGGGGTGTGTACTGGTCTGTCTTTCCCCCCTCATCCTGTTTCCACGGGTTTCCTTACTGTTCTGGATTGAAGTAGGCTTTCATGGGCTGCCTTGTTTCTTGTTTAATCCTGTGCTCAAACTTGCTCAGAGCCCCACTTCTGAAGTCTTTTTCGTGGGATGTACAGGGAGGCATCACTTCCTTCCCAAGCGCTCTGAGACATTCTGGCCACTAATTACTTATTAATAAGCTGCTTGGTGCTGCAGCTCTGTGCTCTGACCTGTGTCGTCTGGTAGGTCAGCATTTTGGCCCATGGAATTCTCTGCTGCACTGCAGTGAAGGGAGGATAAGCATAAAGCAAAACAAACAGAACAAATCCCCATTTCTTTACTTACTCAAGTGCAGTAGAAAACTTAGAAGACACAAATGACCTGAAAGCAGAGAGGGATTGCTTTTGATCTCACAGCAGAAATAGAAACATCATTTTGGTCTACATCACAGGGGACCCTGCTGAACCTGCCATCTGCTTTTTCCACATACAATGGCATCTTGAGCATATTTTCAGGTCATTCTCTTATTTTTAAAAATACATTATATGTCATTGTATGGAAGTTCTGTATATTCTGAGTGCTGTCGGACCACAGAGGTTGTTTCTGAATTGTTGGTATTATAAACAACCAAGAGGAGAGCACGCTGCGAAGGTTTAGAAACCTTCTCTCTAAAACCAAACTCTGTTCTCTGCAGTGCAAGTTTGTTTTACTCCAGAGGCTGCGTGTCCCTGATTGCCAGAGAACAGGCAAACTGTTCATTGAAAAAGTCTTTTTTTCCAAATTGTTTTTCAGAGAACTGTCTTTTTTCAGCGTCCCGATCACAGGAAGGATGTTTTCAATGCCTATTTGGTTGGAGTAGGTCCGAGCTGAAAATAGATTTCTCTACTAGGCAGAAAGGACAATGTCATGATGTTTCCTGGACACCACGAAGCATCTTCTTGGCTGCCCAAGGCCACAGGTGTCCTGCTTAACCCTTTCCAACTCTCCCCCAAGGGCTCTGCTTCCTTCTTCTCAGTGATGACTCAACGCACACCAGTAATAGGGAAGAAGGTTGAGCTAATGTGAACTTCCAAGAGCTAGTTCTTCAAGCTAGATCTCAAGTGGCTAATGGGACCTAAATTAAAACGGAGCCAAGTGGCCATTAGCTGACTAGGGTCACACTTGTCCTCTGAGATCTCAGGAAAACCCACAACTTTTAAACTTTGGGAATTTTGGAACTCACTTGAACCAGCCAATCAGAGCTCAGTTGTCTCGACCAATCAGGATTCAGCTGCATTAACCAATTGCAACTAAGCAAGTTTCAGTCCTCATTTGCATAAATAGATCCGATTGGGCGCCTGGGTGGAAACCTTCTCTCTAAAACCAAACTCTTTGTTCTCTGCAGTGCAAGTTTGTTTTACTCCAGAGCTGCGTGTCCCTGGTTGCCAGAGAACAGGCAAACTGTTCACTGAAAAAGTCTTTTTTTCCAAAGTGTTTTTCAGAGAACTTTAGTTCACAAAGGGCATCGCAGTTTCTTTGTGAGGATGTAGCATAGCAGACTGACGTATCTAACCAAGCCATCCTTGAAAGTTTCCATCCACAGGTGGGTGAAACTCGGCTTAGGACTTGACTCCCCTTCTTCTGGTAGAATCCATTTTCTAATTTGTGGCCCACATTCAAGGGTTCACGGCTGACACTGCTCTGCGTTCCCACTGCACCCCCGACCCCCAACTGCCTTGGAACATTAAGGGAGAGGTCATTCATTCTCTCACAGCTATTGTTCTTTAATTTCTCTGTGAGCACTTTGACCACTCAATGCTACAGGCTGTGATGACTCAAGTAGAAGCCAAGTGACTGCCAATTCTTCAAATGGATTTTAGGATAAAATAGATCACAAGTATCTAGGGTGATGGGCCTTCAGGGGCCTCTTTTGGGTTCCCCAAGGAGACGAGTAAGCTGAGAGACAGGGGACTTCTTTGCACATTTGGACGAAGCTTTTTCTTCTTTACTTCATTGTAAATGTTTCTAGCCCTTTCCAAAATCAAACGTGATTTACCATCTATGTCATGACACAAGGAGGCCATTGAGCTCTGGATACAGCCCCTCTCATGGCATTAGCAAACACGTGCCCCTGCAGTTAGAGTTCCAAAATTTTCAAGTCAATGGTGTATTCTGTGAAGGAAGCAGCAATCTCAGCAGTGGTTTGGTTCCAAGCTCTCAAATTACCAGAGGGCTTGGCTGGTGACCTTGGGGTCCCTAAGGAGGAAAGATCCCCATGGCTGTTGGTGTCCACTTATCAGAGTCTCCCTGTAGTCTGTTTACACTCCATATTTTAAGGGTGTTTGTTACCAAGATGACCTCCTAAGCAATGAAAAATTAAGGCGTTTCAAAAATTTTAATCCCTTTTGATCCAGCAATCAATTTTTAGGCATCTTTTATTAAGAAATTAATCACAAACCACTAAATAAGTACTTTCAAGGATGTGCACTGTAGTACTGTAATACTGTGATAGAGAAGGAGAAGAAGACAAACAAAAGGAAACAACTGAAATGCACAACCAAAGGGGATTGGTTAAGAAAATCATGGTAAACCAGAGCAGTCATTAATAATAACAAAGGAGCGTTGCTTGGGTATGTGGGGGAGATATTTGGAATCTAATTGTGAGAGGAAAAGGAGGAGACAAAACAGCAAGTAGAATTTGATACAGTTCTGCTACATGTGTGGAATCAATGAACACCCTCTAGTGTGTTGGCATTAGGGCTGGGTGCTTATTATATGTTCTTTTTGCTTTCCCCTCCCTCTCCCCCTTTACCTCATTCTCCTTCTCCCCCTTCCTCCTTTTCCTCCACCTCTTTGCTTTTGACAGGTCTTCAGGCTGTAGTGATTAGCAGACCCAAAAATAATGCTTCTGTAAATATATTCATAGAGAGAATAATGGTAATGCCTTAGCTAGCAGTTTAAACTCACAGGATGGAGCTGTGTTGCTTCCCATTTATCCTGACAGAAAGCAGAGGGCAGGTTGAAATCTCCAACTCTGGTAGCATTTTTAACTTTTTAATAATGTACACATGTTTGCTAGTTCACTTTGTCTTTGCATTCTCACTCTTTACTCACTCGGTCAGCAAACACTTTTTGAGTGCCTAACAATGTGCCAGGCTCTGTTTTGGGCACTTGAGATACAGCAGTGAACTTAATAGACAAATAGACCCACCCTGTGTGTGGTGCCTACGTTCTAACTGGGAAGAATGAATAATAAACAATTCCCATAATAAGTGAATCGTAAGGTAGTTGGAGGTGATATGTGCTATTCAGGAAATACAAAAGAAGAGGCTGATAGATGATTTTCAATGGGGGCAGCTTTAATTGTCAATGGCTTGATGAGGGTGTGTCTCATTGAAAGGGTGGCATTAGAACAAGGCCTAAAGGAGATGAAGGCTGAGTGGTATGAGTGTTTGAGGGACAAGCATTGAGGGAGAAGGAACAGCCAGTGTGAGGCTCATGGTAGGAACAGCAAGGAAGTCAAAGTGACTGAGTGTAACAAAGGAGGGAGTGTTGAGGTCAGAGTTAACAGAGCCACTCTCAGCCAGGGCTGGTGGGCCACTGTGACTATCTTTCCTCATCTCTCTGAACCTCCACCTCCTGAGTAAGTATAACTGATTACAGTTTCTCTGCCTCACCCTGCCTCACTGGTGATGAAGGCCACTGTGAAAAGGCTTTAAACATTATTTTTATTTTTATGTTGGGGGGTGTCCTGTGAAAAATAGTGTCAGTCACATTCTTATTTGTATTCCCTCTTGGACAAGATGGTCACCATGAAGCCTCCCTGGCTGCTCTGCTCACTGGGATTTCCTAGTTTCTGCCTCCACTGTGCCCAGGTGTATAGGTTATTCCCAGGCAGATGTTGACTGTAGCCCTGACCTCTCTCGTAGGAATGGCTACCAGTGTCACAGGTATGTGCCTTATGAAGACACATGTTCAGAAGAGCCCTGTGGCAAGAATGAGTCAGCACTACGAACTCAGCCCTGGTCCCAAAGAATTTCTGCTGTGGTTCCCCCCCCTTTTAGTTTTAATAAATCAGGAGAAAAATTCCCCAAACTTCAGGCTTTGTTTGGGATCAAAGATATGCCTATTCCCCTTAAGTAGGGAAGGAAGGAAAAATAAGGTATTTAATTGCCTATAGGGCAGAGAGTACCACAAGGCACATATATTTAAAAAAAGTAAAATTTCATGCAATCCTAACAAAGAAGAAAAGGGAAAAAATATATCTTAACTATGCAGATTCTTTGGAAATTTCCATGAAAGATGGTTTAGAATATTCTTTGAGTAATGGTGATTTGAATAACTGAACAAAAAGATCACATCTGTATCTTATTACCTTAGGCAGATTTCCTAGGGACTTGTCATTTTATTCCCAAAGGCATGTCACAGCCAGTCCACACTTTGAATAAGTCCAGATAAAAGACGTTAGTTTTGGAAATTATCCTTTACCAAAAAAAAAAAAAAAAAAAAAAAAAATCCTTCCCTTTTTAACACTAGAGGTCACTCTGCAACCACAAATGCGAAATAAGCACCCTGGGGCTCCCAGAAGGTCAGCACAGCTAATCTGTATAAATTGCTGAACCATGAGCCAAATTTGTACCTAATTATGGGTTGCTTTGATGCAGCCTGCTCCCATTAAAAGTTTCCCTCTTTCCTGCAGATTGGTGGATGTTGAGACTTAGGTATTTCCACTGGGCCCTAATATTTCTCAGCAAGGCAGTGGCATTTTAGTCACTGTAACCAAGAACATGCATCTCTCTTCGTTCCAGATTTTTGATGTTCATTATCCAGATGGAGAAGAGCATCTGCCACTTGAGTATCAAATGGTGATAACTTGGTCTGTGTTTCTTTATGCTTTTGAGGTAGAGACAGATTTAATACAACCTGGATATAAGGGTGCAAAGACCCCAGGCAGAGCAAGTTATGCCGAAACAATTGTCAAACATTTTCAGAGTTTCTCTTTCCTATTTTTGGAGATGTATAAGACTAGCTGTGTGTCTAGTATATGGAATAGTATTATTTGTATCTATTGGGGATCTGAACCCTCAAGTGATTTATCAATAGGAAATTAAAATCCTTCTGCAGCATCCTTAGAAGATTTCAATTTCCTTTGGTTAGTTACCCTTTCAGAGTAACTAACACTATTTCTGATTTGGATTTCTGAGGCTTGGGATATTTGTCCATGCAGTAAGTTCATATATAACTGCATGCAAAAATTTGCACTTCATTTCATTAATGGCTCTTATTCTTTGGTGGTTTGTTGGTGATGGACAGGACAGACGAGGGACATTTGTGGTCTTGCTTCTCATTTAGGGAGAGTGGAGTTTCCGAGCTGGGCAGGCATAAAAAACCTGAATACCAAGCTTAATGAGAAATACTGGGAACAGAAGAAGATTGTCACTCTCTGCCGTAGCTCATGAGGCACAGATGAGAGTTTTGCAGCAGAGCGGATAATACACAAAAAAATGCAAGGATTTCTTCCCAGGAGGGAAGGCTCAGCTCACATGTTAGAAGTGCCTTGACATTGGCAACCCTGGCTGGTGAGGAAGGTGGTTTTCTTGCCTCTCTGCAAAGCCACCAGCACTTGCATCAGGTGGAGAGCTGATGTGGATACGGGGTGGCTGAACTGCTCCTGGGTTTGATTCTCATATCCTGGGGTGGCCACGTTTAGGAAGACTTTAGCCCTGGGCAAGCCAGACTACTCCCTCGGTGGATAGCCGCACAATTGCATAATCACCCGGACCTCCTCTGGGTCATTCCAGGGCTCAGCCGGATTTTCTGTGTGTATTTTGCTTAGATTTAGAGCACTCAAGGCAGTGAAGATCATTATTCTGTGTAAGGTGATAACAAAAAATACCCTGTGGTCACTTATCTTGTTCCCTGATCTGTCCACCAACCATCGATTTCCCATCTTGGTTCTCAAGGTGCTGAATGGAGCCGATCAATTTAACAGCACTGATGTGACTCAAGCATTCCCATAATCTATATTAGTGGGATCCTTTCTGATGTCCTCACCTGACCTGGTCACAGTGGCTTCTTGATGGGAGAAATAAAAGGAGGCACTGGGAGGTCTTCATAACAGGCGAATGTGGGCTTTAGCCCTGACCCATCTTGAGGAATGGGGGCAAATCAGTCCCTGTCCCTGCTATGAAAGTTTTCACTTTTGTACACACTCACATTCTTCTGCTTGGATTTAAACTAAGAGCCCCAATTAGTCTTACATTTTATAGCAGCCTGCAAAAACACTGTTCAGGGAGGAACTGTTTAGAAAGCAGGTTTTTAGTTAATAAACAGTGATCAATCTAATTGATTAACCATGAACACATTCCCGCAGAGACTGTGGGCGGCACCTGTTGCTGATAATTGCGGTTCCCGAGTGCACCACCGTCACGTGGCTGCTTGTGAAGCAAGTTTCCCAGGTTTTTCACACAACAGAACTGGGAATGGGGAATAGGGGTGCAGGCGACTGTCGACAGCACTTTTGGGGGTTGAATCTGCCTGGACCTGCCTTTGCCCCCATAGGGTCTCTGCAGTATCTTTATCCAGGTGGCCATTTAGAGGCATTCGGGGACATTTTTGTGTACCACGAATTTTTTTTTTAACTACTTCGCATGGTAATTAGCTTTGTGGCTTGACATAAACTGCAAGTGTCTGGAGTCGCCTACACATCGGCATGGGTGCTGCGTTCTGTGCGTTCTGTGCGAGGCTTGTGACCGACCAGGTTCTCTCTGTTCCCTAAAACTGCAGCTGGAAAGCTGCGAGCAGAGCTTCCGGGCAGCGGTAGCAACTAGCCGCCTCTGGAGGGAGATGACGGGGATGGAAATGAAGGTTTCTGCAGGAAAGCCCCGGTCTCCAGAGCTGCGGCTGATGACCCAAGCCCCGCAGCAGAGGACCACGCCGGCCGGCTTGGTGCTGGGCTCTGTGGGACAGAGGGAGAAGACCCCTGCCATCTGGAGCCCCTGCAGACGCGGCGGTTCCTTTGGGGACAGACTTCTGAGTCTTTTGGCTTGGTTTACCAAATTACCAAAAGTACAGAATAGTAATGCAGAGTGTTCTACATGGCTAGGATTCCGTAAGACTCAGAGAGAGGTTCTGGGAGATGGGTCTGTTTGTGCAGATCAGAGATGCTGCCCTAGGTGCTGTCCCCTGGGTCAACCGGGAAGCTTCAGGGTGACAGGCTCCTTCGCCAAGCCCGAGTCCTCTTGGCCGAATCTTCTCTTGCGCCCTCTAGCGGTGCACATGCGTACTCTCCGTGGACACAAACTTGGGGGTCGGGGGACCTTCCCAGGAGTCAATGCCCCAGCCTCTCACCCAGAATGTTCCCTGGCCTGAGGAAGGGACCCAGGTGTTGGTATTTTTCACAAGTGCCCCAGGAGATTCTAACCATGTTGGAGCAGATTAATGGATTCAAACTGGAGAACCTCTGTTATACACCGAGGAAAGTCAGAACCCCACGTGGGAGGTGGTAAACCACATTTGACTTTGAAATAGGTTTATTATTATTTAAATAACATTCACCTATGGGTAGTTTTAATCTGGAATTTTTCAGTCCTCTGGGGAGATCCTGCAGGTGGCCTGGGCTGGCAGCCATTCCTAGTCCTTCTCTCCCTTTCCACCTTCCTCCAAAGAGAGTGAAGACACTAAATAACTATGTGATTTCCTAGTTTCTCTTAATGCAGAGGTTGGCCATGCCACACAAAGCTAGTCAATATAATGTAGGGAAAAGTCCACTGTTGAGTGTTTCTGGGAAAGTCTTTTTATTCTTTTTTTTCTACTAAAATATAGATGTGCAAGACCACCACCCATTTCTCTCTTCTTCTTGCTTTGAATACAGATATGATGGCTGGAACTTATGCAGCTATCTTGTAACCATTAGGACAAGGCTAAGCAAAAAGGATAGACCCATGGCTCAAATAAAAGTAAGCTAAGGCCATCAACAACCTGCTTCTAGGCTTTTTATTATGGGGAAAAATAAGACTGTCTATGTAAAAGCCACTGGTAGATTATACATTACTTATAGACACATAATCATGAACAAATATACTTTCCAATGAAACATCATGGTGAAAGCGGCCTACAAGAGAGAAGAAAAATACATTTTTGTTTACAATGGGCCAAACCTTGGGCTTTCACATACATTATTTAAGCATTTACCAAAGACTTTGGTGCCATTATGATGATTTTCAGTTGTTGAAACAGCTGAGGTTTAATAGTTTTCCTTTGTTCAAACAACTGGGTTAGTGTGAAGGGCCAGTTATGACATGTAATGGTCAAATAGTTTCATGCCCCCTTCTTGGGACTTTTCTGCCACTACCCATTTCTTGTCAAGGAGAGACTCTGCAGCCAAGCATTGTTGGGAGGAGAATTAACCCTCCTAGGCTACTGTGCTACCCAGTAACTCTCAGGAGAATATATCATAGAAAGTCTCTCTGGCCACACAACACACAGAACAATGACAGTGGCCCTGAGAGGACTCAGCTGGCCAGGACATGAGCCCAGCCTCTTACAGCAGAGAGAGATGGACAGACAGGGGCTGCATCTGAGAACCATGGCCAGCAGCGTGTACCTGGGAAGGGAGGGGAGCAGCGCTTCTGGAAAACTCTTCTTGAGGGGTGTTCACTTTGGATGATAGAAAGCCTGAAAACCCAGGAATGCGGCCTCTGAAATGAAGACCAACTTGCCTCTCCAGGTCTGCACCAAGAGCAGAGTATCTGTGCACCCGGTGGAGAAAGATGGAGAACTACTTCCCGCAACTCGGCGGAGGCTGCACATTTTATACCTGCGTTATGAAAATGCATGTGTTAGGAGAAATATGGACCCTGGTTGCAGTTTGTGAGATCATTCACTCCCCATAAAGCTTTTGTTCTCATACTGTATTGTGTTAAAGCTCTCCCCACTAGAGCTTGTTATGTATCCCAAGTGCACGTGGACTCTGGATGGCTGTGACACCAGTGATTGTGGTGCCCAGAAAGGGCTCAAACTGGACCAGGGCACACCTTCAGCCTTCCATCCAAACATGCCAACTGGGGCTATAGCTTCGCCTCGCTGAAGTAGAGCTGCTGGCCTCTCCTCTAAGCTCCCCGTATCGTATCATTGATTCGAACCTTCCCTGCCTGGATAGATCATTAAGAGAATTGCTTTACAAGGCTCTTGCTGAGCTGTTGGCTGTGGGAGAGAAAGTAAACAGACGCTAGATAGAGCTGTAACATATGATGTTATATCCAATGCTTAATGAGGCCCGTAAAAACAGGAAAGCAAGATCAGCCACAGATAAATGAATGTGTTTTGTGTAGAATCGAGAGTTGACTGTATTTTATTTGATTTAGTTCTAGAAAGAGCAGATGTTGTGTCAATTATGGAAAGTAGTTCTGACTAATCTCTTCCTTGAATTCATCTCATTGAGTGAAATGGATTAAACAATTATTTTGTTTCCGTGATTATGAAAGTCATAGTTTCCTGTATAAAATTTATGGAAGAATGCAATAGAGAATTGAAATGATCAGAAATCCCCCCACTAATGATAACTCCTAAGAATGCGTAAAGTTTGCAAGTGCTTGCTTACTGCCATGTGCTAGCTACAATGATTTTTCTATCCACACTAGTCAAATTCTCTATGAAGTAAGGACGACTAGCAACCACTTGCTTAATATGGGGAAACTGAGGCACAGGGCAGTTAGATAACTCTTCCAGTGTCACACATTTGGAGGGGAGGAGGTCAGGATTTGTCCACAGCAGCTTGTCTCTAAACCTTCATTTTCAGTCATGAAACTCTGTTGCTAAAACTGTTAACATGTTTTCTTCCTCTGAAAATGCGTGCAAATATGGTCTATGTTTTACAAATTGGGAATCAAATTCTATATGCTGGTTTGCAATCCTCTTTGCCATGTCACTTATGTACTGTCATTATAAGTAAATGTTCAACAACTGTATAGTACTCTTGTATATAGTACTTCTTTATATAGAAGTACATCAGAATATCTTAAAAATCAATCTCCTAACCTTAGACATTTATGCTGTTTCCTGCTGTTGTTAGTTCATTTTATAAAGAATGCTGAGATGAAAGCTAGTTTTATATACACATCTCTGAGTGAATCCCTGATTATTTAATCTCAGTGAAGTCCCACAAGTAATATTACCAGGCCAAAAAATATGGGCAGTTTCCATGGTCTCAATACTTATGGAGAGTCTTGCACAGATTAATTTGGCAATGAACTTTGGCCATGATGCTGAAGAAATGGTTTGGCTTCAGATGTGTACCAAACACAGCTCCATATGACAAAAATGCATTTGATGGGCTAGAAAATGAGTCACATGCCTGTGCTAATGAACCCCTACAAGAAGCGGTGTGGCATTATCGCTGGTCTGATTCTTTTCTCGTGAGTGGAGGGGGATCATGCCCTGACCACATGCTCTCTAAGAGTCGTCCCTGGGCCAGGCGCTATGGACGGGGACCCCCTCCTTACCCGTATCCAGAACACGTGCTCCACTAGATGCTCTGGAAGCCTGGGAAGGGCTGCTGAAGTGAGCCTCTCCCTCTGACTGTCCTTCCTCACACACAGTTGTCAAAACTCGCCCTGGGTGGCTTCTCCTAGGATGGAAACAGACACTCAGGCCAGGCAAGTGAGATGGTCTATCCAGTCCTTGGGGAATGTCTTGGAAGTTAGGGCCTGCATTGTCATCCCATTTTACAGATGAGGAACAGAGGCTCTGAGAAGTCTGATGGCTTGTCCTGGGCTACACTGACAGTAAGCGGTGGGCTTAGGGTTTGAACCTGCATCTGCTTAATTCCCACTGTACCTTATGGCTTTTAGGAGTGAGAATTGGCAATTCAGATTAGGGTTACGTGTAGAGTTTGGTACTTCTTGTTCTGATTCCTACAGAGTGTGCACGGCCCTACCTGGAGCCACATAGAGGCAGGACGGGTGCTCCTGGGTGTGTCCCCGGTTCATGTGATGAATTTGGAGGGCCTCATAGGAAAGGGGGAACCCTGTGCTTGCAGCAACTGCACTTCGTCCTGTTGCATCTGGTAGCAATAATCTTACTTCATTTGTACTGATTGAAAAAGTGACTTTTGCTGATACTGCTATTTTTTTCTTTTCTTTTTTGGAGTTTCTGGCCAGGGCTGGGTTTGAACCCGCCACCTCTCGCATATGGGGCCAGGGCCCTTCTCCTTTGAGTCATAGGCACCGCCCGTTTCTTTCTTTCTTTTTAAAGCAAAATGGCTGCCACCACATTATTGATTTCGAATAAAGAACCCCAGGGCTCCCTCGTTTGATCATTTGGCTGCTTCTGAGACCTTTCTACGTATCAGGCCTTGTTCTTGGCACGGAGAATCCACAGGAGACTAGGAGACCCTCAAGGATCTTCTAGTCCATTAGGGAGACAGACTTGGGAATGACTGTTATGTGAGGCAGGACGGGGTGGTGGCTGTAGCTGCAGAATGCTCTGGGTCTGTGACAAGGGACAATTGATCCAGACAGACACACTCTCCATCAGATGCAGTTACTCTGAAAAAGCTCCTAGGGAGGATCGTTTTTCAAAAAAAGTAATGTGAGGAAGTTGTAAGCGTATTACTATAAAGCAAGCTAAAGGAATGATCAAATCAAGGAGAATTTTTTTTTGAAAAAAGCAACACATGGCAAGACATTTACATTACAACCGATGGACTTTAAAAAGTAGGCTCAGTTTGGTCTCTTTGTGGCCATCAGCTAAAAAGCGGGGGCAAAAGGGTAAATAGGAAGAAGTAATAAGAAGAACTGGTTTTTCTTTCTCTCATTCCAGCAACATTTGCAAAGCTTGACATAATTGGTACTAATATTTTCCTGTGAAGTACATCAGGACATTTCTTTCTTTCTTTCTTTTTTTTAAGAGACAGAGTCTCACTTTGTCACCCTCAGTAGAGTTCTGTGGCGTCACAGCTCACAGCAACCTGCAGCTCTTGGGCTTAGGCGATTGCCTCAGCCTCCCGAGTAGCTGGAGGCCACAATGTCCAGTTATTTTATTTTTTGTTGTTGCAATTTTGGCCGGGGGCGGGTTTGAACCTGCCACCCTTGGTATATGGGGCCGGCGCCCTACTCACTGAGCCACAGGAGCTACCCAGGACAACATTTCTTAAACTACTTATGCTCTTAACCATCCCATGCAGACTAGGAGCTGGAATTTGGTGCAGGAGTCAGAGAACAGAAATTCTGAGCCTTGGAATTCTGATGGCCCCAAAGTACCCACAGGTGTCCTACTTGGGCCAGATGAGTCTGGGGCTTCCCTCTGGGCTTCCGCAGAGGCGGGGCAGATGAGAAGAGGTTTCTCGTGAGCTCGGGATGTGTTCACAGAGGCTGTGTTTGGTGGAGAGAGGAGTGGAAGCCCCCACTAGTCTATCATGGGGACTCTGGTCCTGGCGCCACCTTCAGAAGTCTGATACATAGGTCACTATGAAAGTTTTGAGACAGCCGGTGTCATGTCCTTTATTTCACTTTCAAGAAACATAGTTGGCAGTGCCCTTTCTAATTCACCTGTGGAAGTTTCAACTTGCTCGGCTTATCAGTGTTGCTGGCAGGGCTTCGTTTGTTTCTGACTCTGTGGACTTTACATTTATTGATTTTTGTATATTCAAAACTTTTGTAAGGATCCATGCATTAAGAGTCTCACCATCCGAAGCCACACCATAGTGCTGTGGCCTTGCGCAGAAAAACTGCCAGGAGAAGTGAAACGCTGCGGGTGGCCTGTCCCCTCCTTGGCCTGCTACATTGCTGGGTGCATTTTTGCCCATTCGTCCCTGAGAAATAGAAAGTTCCCTGTAGCTGAGTAGGAGGATGTGAAATGACAGTTCTGTTCTCTCGAGAGCAATGGTGACTGTCCCTGTGAAGCCACACTATTTCCTAAGAAAAATGCGTAAAATACTCTCGGTGTGGAGATGTCGTGGAGGCCTCATCGCTGTTGGGGTCTCAGACTGAGCAGAGCTAACACGTGTGCCTGAGCCCCCCTGAGGGTCCTGCACCCACATGCCCATACGGTGTGCTGTCTGTGAGCGCTGCCTCCACCCAGCGTCCATAATTTTCAAATTAAAGATTTACATAAGTTCTAATTGTAATCATTTCCATAAAGGACGATAGAGTCTTCAGATCAAAAAATTCTTTTTTTTTTTTTTTTTTTTGAGACAGGGCCTCAAGCTGTCACCCTGGATAGAGTGCCCTGGCATCCACAGCTCACAGCAACCTCCAATTCCTGGGCTCAAGCGAGTCTCCTGCCTCCGCCTCCCAAGTAGCTGGGACCACAGGCGCCCGCCACAATGCCCAGCCATTTTTTTTTTTTTTTGGTTTCAGCCGTCATTGTTGCCTGGCTGGCCTGGGCTGGATTCGAACCCGCCAGCTCAGGTGTACGTGGCTGGCGCTTTAGCCTGTTGAGCCACAGGCGCCGAGCCCAGATCAAAAAATTCTTAAAGCCCTCCTGGTGGCTGTGCTGCTCAGAACCACTAATTCAAGCTTTAAACTTTCGATGTGTGTGTTGTATGTTTAAACATCACAAATCTCTTCCCTCCTGAGATAACCTCCTCCCTTGATGAGAAGCCTTGATGATAAATCAAGATGAAACCATACATGGGGGTATCACCACTTTTATGAAAAGTTTACAAAAAATAAGATGCTGGTAGACATTTTTAACAATAAAGAAAAGTAACATAAATTTGTGAAAATCACATAGACACTGGCCACTCAAAGGCAGCCCAACTATTAATTCAACTTCTAGAAAACAAAACAGCATAACTATGACTAGGATATTTTTTACAGAGAATAAACTAGGATGGGTCAACATCTACAGACTCTAGCATTTTTTTTAGTTTTTTTTTTTTTCCTGAAGAATTTTTTTTTTTTTTTTTTTTTTTTTTTAGACAGAGCCTCAAGCTTTCGCCCAGGGTAGAATGCCATGGCGTCACAGCTCATAGCAACCTCCAACTCCTGGGCTTAAGCGATTCTCTGGCCTCAGCCTCCCAAGTAGCTGGGACTACACGCACCCACTATTTTTTTTTTTTTTGGTTGTAGTTGTCTTTGTTTGGCAGACCCGGGCTGGATATGAAGCTGCCAGCTCTGGTGTCAGAGGCTGGCACCTTAGCTGTTTGAGCTACATTTTTTTGAGACAGAGTCTTACTATGTCGCCCTCAGTAGAGTGTTGTGGCATCACAGCTCACAGCAACCTCAAACTCTTGGGCTTAAGTGATTCTCTTGCCTCAGCCTCCCAAGTACCTGAGTACAGACACCCAGTATGATGCCCAACTATTTTTTGGTTGCAGTTGTCATTATTGTTTAGCAGGCCCTGGCTGGGTGGGGACTGAACTCACCAACTTCAGTGTATGTGGCTGGTGCCCTGCTCACTGAGCTACCGGTGCCAAGCCTAAGAAATTTTGACATCTTGGTTCTATTAATGTGCTGCAGAGTGGGGGTGGGGCAATGAAGACTTTCACTGCTACAAAAGACCCTCCTTACCCAATCTCAAACAACATTACCAATAATGAGTAGAGGTGATCGTCTGTCACTACCAAGATGTGACTGTCTCTGGGCATGTGCATCTGTACTTCTGTTCTGACTTACAACAGTGAAAGGGCAGGTGTGGTCCTGTAGAAGTGACCATCCATCACTGTTTAAAGTCTCCCTGGCCTTGCTTTAGTGGGCTTCATATCATCCCCTTTTCCTGACATTTTGTTTCCTATCTCCTGGTTGTTGTCCACGGCTCTCCCCATGTAGGCAGGGATGTGCTCACCGTCGTGTCTCCCCGCACCAGCACAGGGGTCTGGCACTTAGTAGATGCTCGATTAAAAGTTGTTGACAAATAGTTGTGTGCCAGAAAGGGCAATTGCTATGAGATGCAATGATCCAGTTTTCAGTTTGAAAGAATAAGGCTGCTGTTGACAGAGTGGTCGAGAATGCGTCTTCTCTCGTCCTGAATGGTGGCCTCCTGACTGGCCTGGGCTCTGTCCATGTGGCTTCAGTGCCATTCAGAACAGGTCCTGTAAGCAACTTTTCTTACTCGGTGGCATTCCAGTTGCAGAACTCTAGGCCAGTGGTTATCCACTGGGGACAATTTTGCCCCCAAGAAGAATTTGGCAATGTCTGGTGACATTTCTGGTTGTCATAATGGGGAGGGGGATGCTGTTGACCTGTTTGGTGGACAGAGGCCAGGGATGGTGCTAAACATCCTACAATACACAGAAGAGCCCCCCAACCTAGAATGATCAGGCTCAAATGTCAGGAGTGCTGAGGTTGGAGAACCATGCTCAAGGCATTTCCTCTGTTTTCTGGAAGAAAAAAAAAAGACAGCACTGTCTTTTACTGCTCCCCCAGCCTCCTGGCTGTGTGCTGGATACTCCATGGATCAGGGAATGTGCGTATGTAGCATAGGTCTTCACAGTGAACCTTTGACTTGGGTATTATCTCCTCCATTTTACAGATGACCAACTGAGGATCAGAGTGTAAGGAGCTTGCCCAAAGTCACACAGCTAGGACATGTGAACACAAATCTGTGCTGTGTCAAAGCCTTTGTCACATCCTTTCTACTGGACACATGAAGTCCCACGGATGGTAGCATGTTGCTTACTTCCTAAGGAAGTATACTGGATGAGAGAGAATGTTTTCAGGAAAGATATAATTAACCTTTGAATTAATTGACCTCATTAATTTGGAATCTGAGCAATTGACCAGGCTGAGGTTTGCATGACCTACAGAGAAAAGATTTATACTATGTGAAGACTATAGGGTGGGCATAGTGGACTCTTTAGAAGGACTCATATTTCTAAGGCAGAGATTATGGATTTAAACATCTCTGTTCCTAAGGAGTGTGCCCTGGAAAGTACTAATGTCTCTAGCACTCTAAATTCAGGTAGAGATAATTTTCAGGTCTTAGTCATCCTGTTCAATGAATGTTTACTGAACACTTGCTTTGTGGCTGATGCTGCTCCAGGGTCTTACAGGGGACATTCTAATAAGACATGCTGGCCTGACAAAGTTTATAGTTGAATTAAGGACAGACCTAAAATAAAAAGTTACCATAGCTGGTATGAAGTGTTACAATGCTGAGGTAGATGACGTGATAGGAGACTGTGAGGGGATGGGGGCAGTCAGAATCCTGCTTGGGGAATGAAAACAGGAAGAGTGTTCCTGAGGAGTAGAGATTAATTTGGGTTTTGAAGGATGAATAGGAGTTTCTTGAATGGACATGAGAAATAAAATCTCATCAGGCAAAGGAAACAGTAGGGGGGAAGTCCTTGTGGTGAGACAGCATGTAATTTTCAGAGGACAATGTGTATTTATTCATGAAAAATATGTGAGCCCCTACTGTGTGCTGGGCATTGAAAACAAAGATGAGTCACAGAGACACTAACTCAGTGTCAGAGCATGGTGAGTGCTACACAAAACTGGACAGGGTTGTGCGACAGAGTCAAATGTGGAAAGGAAGGGGTGGCATTTGAGTCAAGACCTGAGTGATTAGAATGAGATAGTTATGTGATCTGAGCACTCCAGCTCATCCCTTCTGCTGTCCAAGGCTCCAGTCTCAGCATTTTAGGCAGTTAAATCCACCTTTGTTGTTGAGGCCTCTGGGCCAAGGTCCCCAGGGCCCACACAGGAAAGGTTACAGGGAAGGGCTGGGTCTCTGGCATCCTGTGCTGGTCATCTAGGGGAAAGCCAGTCTACGCCAGTGTTGACCCACCCATCGGCAATCCCAAGGAGAGCCTCCCTGAATGTGGACCTAGTATGCAATCCCACGAGACTCAGGCTGCCTCTCTGATTAAGGCATTGCCCAGAAGATTCCAGCTCTGGGGGGGAGGTTATGGTGCATCTCCAGGGTTATAGAGAACGGGTCATTATTGAGAAGGCACAGACCCACTCTGCCCTGGACAAGATAGTTCCTAAAGGGCAAGGCCGAGAGTTCATGGGAAAGAGTCCTAAGGTGAGGGAAAAAGGGTGCTCTGTGCTCTGTGGGAGCTCCATGGGAGACAGATAGTTGGGCTTTGTTGGATGCAGGGGTCATTCCAGCCTCGTCTCCAATATTCACAGTAGCCTTGTGCTTGGTGGAGGGATCATGTAGACCAGGCTGATGAGAGTTGAGCAAGGAGAGAGTATCAGCACTCAGAGCCCCAGACGACCACCCAGGGGTGCGTGGGGAGGACTGGAGGGTGAGGTAGAGCCTTGAGAACAGTATGATACAAACCTTGGCATTCCCCTGCATGTGGTCAAGACACACGCAGTGGTGCTGGGCAGCAAGCGCCGCAGCCAATTCGTACCAATTTGGACTTTTAAAAAGGCTCCCTCCGGAGACCTTTGCTGGAACAAGGGGATAAAGGAGGGGCAGGCAGGGTGCAGCTAGTCAGCAAGTGGTGTCAGAGGTGACAAGAGTCAGGTCCAAGTGGCACCCCAGGGGATGAGATGAGGAAGTGGATAGCAGTCCTGTCATTCGATAGGGGCTATGGGGTCTGAAACAGGCCCGGGCAGGGGAACAAGTGTGAGTTTGACTTTGAGGATGCTGAGGGCAGAAAGCCAGGCAGTATCGAAATTCAGGCCGAGGCTCGGTTCACCAGAGACAGAGTTGATGACCGTGGAGAGGAGTCGTGAGCAGCGTGGGGATGATGCTCTGGATGTGGGAAGAGCCAGAGGAAGCAGAGGGCAGAATCCTGGCCGATCCCTACCTCTAGTGGGCACACAGGAAGGAAGGCATTTGCTGAAGGTGATGGGGAAGGGGGAGCTGGGGCAGAGGAAGGAGAAACAGACGGAGGAGGACCATGGACACCGGTGAAAACTCAGGGCAACTACCTGTGAGAAGAGTCTGTTCCTTTGGCATGATGAAATGGAAGCTTGGAGAGCTTCTAATGGGTTGTGCAGCTGGTGGATAGCAGAACTGGCACCTGGCAGGTGTTAGCAACCCCAGTTCAGGGACAGAGCCATGAACTAGGCCTCTTGGTTCAGAGTCATTTGGCAATTTGATAAGAGTTATTATTTTTTAAATAACAAATTAATATACATATGTATTTTTCATTAGAAGGAATATAGATGCATTGTAAAAACTTTGGAAAATAAAGGAAAGAAAACATATTAACCATAACCCCCTCCTTTTTAACCGAGTCTCTATTAGTATTTTGGTGTGACTTTTTTTTCTGATTTACATTCTTATTTTTTAAAGCCTGCTATCATATCCAGTTCCTCAGGTTTGGCCCAATCTCCACACCCATCATTTTAAAGACCACATAATAATCTGTCAAGTGAATGTGCCACTTGTTAATTTTCATATTCTCCAATTTCCATTACTTAGGTTATTTTTTTTTGTCACTGCTGTTTTGTGCAAAGTTATTATACTGTATTGGACATTTTTCTGAATTTCAGATTATTTCCTCATGAAAGTTTCACAGTTAGTATTTTAATTGATCTTAATGCATATTGCCAAATTGCTTCATGAGAGAGCTGTAGAAGTAATTATCCAGTAAATGTGTTACTAGAGATGTCTATTTTTTAGTTCTAGATTTCTTTGTTGGAATTACTCAGCTCCATGAAAGAGGCCATTGGCTCCCACCAGCATGAGCAATGCCACCTCTGGGCTGTGATGTGGCTTCACAGTGTCAGCCTCAAGCCAGGCATGACTTCAGACGAGCCCAACTTGATCTTTCAGGGCAAACTTCACTATCACTTGGAGAAATTTGCAAAGGCATGAGAGAGGCCAAAGGGTCATTGAGTAGGATTGTGGGTGGGAGTGGGCAGGAGGAAGACATCTCTATGGTATGGAGAAGAGGCAAGAGAAGGCAAAACAGGGGAGGAAATGGACACTGGGAGAGGCCCACGCACACCCTTGCCCATTTCTAAGCTCTCCAGAGAATGGACCACTAGAGACCACACCCTTTGCATTCTTGAGGGACTAATTTATTGGACTGGTTGAGGATCCCACTGCATCCCCCAGGGAAAGGTGGAATTCTAAAGGGGCTCTCCTGTCCTCAGCCCAGTGGCATGGTCAGCCATGTCCATGGCTCCCAGGCTGCTGCAAATGAGCCCATACTGGTACCTGGGACACAGGGATGTGCGTATTGCCCGCCAGAGTGAGGCTAACGGCCACTCTTCTGTGTGCAAATGTTTATTTATTTGGCTTCCAAAGGTTCTTCAAAAGATAACGGTAATAGATGAGAATTAAGGTGATGGGAAGGAAACGTAGGTGGGTTTCCAGAAGACAGGATGTGATGGTGAGATCTGGACACCGCATAGCCAAGGAGAAAAGGGGAAAGTGACTTTCCCGGTCCTTGTCCTTTACACCTTCCTAGACAGACCAGAGCTGATATTAGTGTTTGGGAAGTGCTCTTAAGTCCAACTTGCATTCTGTGTATTTCTAAATTCTGAGAGGTTTAGATAAGGACTCTGGAGTTCCCGGGGGAGCGAAGGAATAAACACTGCACAATTGCAGCTTCCCAGAGAAGCCTTAAGACAACAAAGCTCTCATTAATGGGAGAAATACACGGTGGCAGACACCTTTATTTTTGTTTAGTCTTTTGACAGGCTCGGAATGAAAAGAGTTATGTGATAGGGAGAGAAAGTCCTACCATCATTTAACTTGCTGTATTCTGCGCATATAATTACCTATAAGTGTAATTACAGAGAAGACAAATGGCATTTTTAGCTGTGGTTTTAAAGAGGCGAGTTAATTTCTGACTTTGACCAGAACTATGCTAATTAGCCTTGGTGCACACTGTCTCTCTCTCCGAGTGGAAGTTCTTCACCCAGGACTGAGCGTGGCCTGCTCCCTCTGTACCTTTGAGTAATGAAAGGACACCACGTGCCAACCCAATCGGAGCTGCTGTATTAATAAGGCTACCTTCCCGTCCATTTATCATCAATTAAAGGTGCACTAGTTTGTAAAGTAACCCACCTTCGGCCTGGCTGCCCAGAACGGCTCCTCATTTATTTCCTGCGTGATTTCACTTGGAGTTAGACCCACCTTGCAGCTCAGAGGTGACAGGCGGCATGAAAAAGTACACTAATTGAGACACCTCGGGGGAGAAATATAAGAAAACTGAAACGGTAATTAGAATGAGAGGGTTTCAAGCTGGGTAAGGAAAATCGAATGGAGGTGCATATTAGGGGCTGTTACAAATGGGGAGGAAAGTACTCGGTGGGGGAAGAGAGAAATGGATCTTAGAGCAGAGTGTATCCTTTTAACACTTTAGGGGAGAGAAGGTGGGAGGGAGGGAGAAAATAGCAGGGTCAGGGGCATGGATTGTTAGGAAGGGTGGCCTCCCACGCTGGCTGTGGGACAAAGCTAATAGGGAAACAGGCCAGCAAACCGCCAGGACTGGCATGGAGGCTGATGTTTTGGGGAGAGAAAAATGCTGGATCTCTGATAGGGACTGTGGCTCCAAAACTTACATGTGATTTCTAGTGCTCCCAATCTCTTGTGTAAAATTGGTGCAAATTGGTGAAAACTATGGGGAAATTTCCTGAGGTTTGAAAATGGAAACGTTATCTAGCTTCCACTTTGAGTACTCACCCTTGTGTGCCCTGGAAGCTGTGCCTGTGGGGTCTCAAGGATGCTGCCTTGAGTCCAAGCACTCACAGGCCAAAAGGTGGTATAGACGGATCAATTTTCCTTCAATGTCATGTGTTGCACGTGGGTATCTTTTTTATTAGGGATTTGGATTCCAGTTGTTCACTCCAATTTCTTTCCCCTCCTTTCTTTTGACAGAGTTTCAGTTTGTCTTCCAGGATAGAGTGCCATGATCAGCCTAGCTCCCAGCAATCTCAAACTCGTGGTTCAAATAATCCTCTTGCCTCAGTCTCCCAAGTGCCTGCCACAACATCTGGCTAATTTTTTCCTATTTTTAGTAGACACAAGGTCTTACACTTGCTCAGGCTGGTCTCCAACTCCTCCGCTCAAGGGATCCACCCACCTTGGCCTCCCAGAGTGCTATGATTATAGACATGACCCACCATGCCTGGCCATTCCAAATTCTTTCTGAAATATTAATTCCCAGAAATCAGATATAAAGGGGCCAATTTAAGAAATGTTCCTTTAAGTGAGAGAGTGGTTTTGAGTGAACAGTTCCTATTTTAGCTTAACAGATTATAAGCCCCCAATCACTTTCCATCAGGTGCATAAACTCAGAGAACATTGCAAGGGAACTTGGTCTAATATTCTCATCCAACCAGTGAGGCCAAAAGCAATGTGTGGAGATGTATGGACCCTCTTGGGATGCAGGTCGGGGGTGGGTGGGAGGAAGAAAATGCCTCATGGTCCAACCAATGTTGGGAGAGTGGCTGGGGGAGTCAAATGGAATATTCTCAATGACAGGGGCCTCAGCAGGTGTCACACTGTCACCTTCTCTGAACTCTTCAGGTATTTGCATATAGTGATTATACTTTATCTTATTTCTAGCCTAAATTGTGCATAGTTTCTTTAACTGTTCCTGGGAGGACATGGTTTTTTGTTCCTTTCCACCTTAGCCATCATCTTGGTGTGACTAACATGAACCTTGGTGTGTGTTCTAAACAGAGCACAAAGGGAATATCTGTCACTTCCTTTGTCATATTAATATAAGTTATGCCTCTTTTAATGTATCTCAAGACCATTTTGATTTCCTTGGCACACTGACCATCATTGTCAATTTCTATTCACTACTACTATTCAAACTGTCCTCCTGTGATGTTCTGGGCATGGGAATAGCAGAGTGGGCAAGGTAGATGAGGCTCTCACCTGTATAGAGTTCACAGCCTGGGGAGGAAGATCCACATGGGTGGAGGAATGGCAGTGATGGGTGTCAGGAAGGGAGGGTCCAGGCAGTAATGGGTTAACCTGTCAACAGGTTAACAGGGTTCAGATCTGGATTAGTAGCGGGTGGAAGCACCTGAGGAAGACTCCCTCAAGAAGCCCCTGCAGGCTGCACAGCGTGGCCTGGTGAGGAGGCATGAGTGGGAAGGAGACGAGGTGACTGCTCCTCAAGAGAGAACAGCACGTGCAAAGGCCCAGGGGTGAGGAAGGGTGTGACATGCCAATGAATGCATGGATGTCCTGGACAGAAGTGCCTGCATGAAAGAGGGAGGCAGGAGGAGGTGGGGACAAGGCCAGAGACTGGAGCCAGGCTGGTCTTGAGAGGGCCCGTGAATCTAAGCCAGGGTTCTGCTTCTGCAAACACCAGCGCCAGGCCCTTTAAGCAGGAAGTGGCCCGATTAGCTTTTCAGCTCGCTCACTTGAGTCTTTTTCACATATCCTCTTACGAAGTCCCTTTCCTTCCCCAAGTCCCTTCCTGGGACGGTGTCCTGGTGTAGCCACACTGCAGACTTCACTGCGTGCAATCATGGCAGTCTATATGAACATTCACATTTGGATTTTGATTCTGACCCTTTCTGCTCCACTCAGTTTTGTTAAGTGCATTCCTTGGGCTTGTTCCAGGTTGAGGTGGGTTTTGAGCTGGATAGAGCCCTGTGCCAAGAGTCCTCCTGGCTGACCTAGATCCCTTCAGGAGCAAATGCTGGCTTCCTGTTTACACCTCCGTGACTTCTGATTGTACTCACCTTTCGCCACCATCTCTGAGGGTGCAGACGAAGCCATGCCCATCAGCTGTGTGGCTGTCCCAGAGCCTGTCCAGGCTGTATGCCGGCGCTGCTCCTAGGGACTGTTCCCTGCAGGGTGTGTGGGTCTCCACGCTGGAACTGCTTAGGGCCTGTCTTGGTGCAGCTGCCATGGAGTCCCAGTTCTCTAGATTGGGTGCCATTCAGTTGTCACAGCCCTGGAAGCTGGGAGTCCCAGATGAGGGTACCAGCAAGGTCAGATTCTGGGGAGGGCTCTCTGTCTTTTGGGGTGCAGGTTGCTGTCTTCTTGTGTCCTCAGGTGGCAGAAAAACTGGGAACTCTCTAGAGCCTCTTTTAGGGCACTAATCCCATTCACAAGAGCTCTACTGTCATTACTGATCATCCCCCCTGAAGGCCTCACCTCCTTACACCATCACCGAGGAGGTCAGGATTTGAGCATATGAATCTTGGGGGGTATACAAACATTCAGCCTGTTGCAGATTCTCTACACGGTCCTTTTCTGAGGAAAGATGACTTCCCCTAATGTCCTGTCTGACTCTGGGATAAAAGTGAAATCAGCCCAAGTGACACCAAGAGCAACGTTTAGGTTGGCGTTTAGGAAGGCGTTTAGGGGGCAACACCGTGAAACTTACAAAACATCTGAAGAGGACTCGGCCTTAATCTGGAACCCTTCTGAACGGCCTTCCGCTCTGAGGGACACTGAAATGCTGACTCCATTGTCAGATGGCCCAAATGCTTATTTTGGTCAACACCTGAAAGTAATTTGGCACTTTCTAATTACTCTTCTGGAAAATAGACTGAATCCCACTCCACAAATGTGGAGGTGGCAGAGACTGGGTGCCAAAGTGAGAAAGCTCTGTAGGCTGCTTCTGTTATTAACTACAGGTCCCTCTTGACTTGTAGTCCCCAGTGGGGCTTCGGGCTGTCCCGGTCCCATTCAGAACTCCAGCTTTCATCAGCCTGTGAGACGTGTCTGCTGAGCCTCTTTTGATGTTCTGTGCTGTCACCTCTAACTCCGGGCTTGCTCTTGGAGCTCTGCCATGGCGCTAGGTGGGCTTTAGTACACACTGAACCTGGCTCCCTCCCAGGAAGGATACGGCTCCCTTGGCAAGTACAGAAGAAACATCTGCTCCTATTGAGACGTCTGGCTTCACTCACCTTCCTTCACTGCCTGGTCAAACTTTGTCCTGGTTGTGTCAGGAGTGTGACTCTTTTACCCTTTCCTGCCTGGCTTAAGTGGGCTGCCAGATTTCTGGGTTGCAACTGACAATTAGCAGGCTTTCCTATTAATTACCAGAGTAATGGCACAGCTAATTTCACTGATCGTGCAGAAATAGTTATCAAGGCAGCATATTTGAGAGAAAATGGCTGATTTTATAAAGTCATGAAGATGTGATTTCATGAAGGTCAAAAATTCAAAGCCAGCACCACTGGATGCTGTGGTGTTGAATTAGCTAATTACAGTGGTTTTATATCTGTGTTTGATCATTATTAAAAAAAGTTTCTCCTTTCCCAATATACACACACATATACAAGCAGGCAAAACACTATCAAACAAGTTTCTCTTTGAATTTAAAATTGCTCTTGTGGGCAGGAAGGTTTCTGAATCACAGATGAAAATTTGGACATCAAAGAGATTTTTCTCCCCTTCTACAGGAAAAAGGGTTTTCTCTTTCTAACTATATAGAAGTTTTCTAACTATATAACTACATAGAATTGAAAGAAAATTTTCACCAGGGCAATACACAACAGGAAATACCAAATTCCTATATGTGGACAAGTTTGAGTGTTGCTCTGATGAGATAAAATGCAAACTTAAGAAAGAGACTGATAAAGAGAAAACATACTAGTCTTAAACTCAGGTTCAGGACTAAGGGACCATTTCTTCCTGAGCAGAGCACACTCAGAGGCTAGTGTACCATCAACTGTCCAATGAAGGGAAGGGATGCTGGATGCCTGCAAACCAAAACATTCCCAGCTTGTCTCAAAATTTATTTTTCAAGAGGAGGATTGATAAAAGGTGACATTTAAGAATTACAACATTCCTCTTTTTTTTTTTTTTTTTTAATGAGACAGAGTCTCACTATGTTACCCTCGGTAGAGTGCTGTGGCATCACAGCTCACAGCAACCTCAAACTCTTGGGCTTAAGCAATTCTCTTTCCTCAGCCTCCCAAGTAGTTCGGACTATGGCACCCACCACAAAACCCAGCTATTTTTGTTGTTGTGGTGGTGGTTGTCGTTGTTTGGCAGGCCCGGGCTGGATTTGAACCCGCTAGCCCTAGTGCATGTGGCTGGCACCCTAGCTGCTGAGCTACAGGCACCCTGCCAGGATTACAGTATTCTTTGATGAACAAATAAGTCTTTGATCTGTGTAAACGTTTTTTTCTTTGAATGAATTATCAACTTCTAAAAGGACACTATCATTGCAAATGGAAGAAATATGGCCACTTTATTAAGTAGTAAACTCAATAATGTTGTTCCTCTAATTTCTATGTGTTTCAATAATTTCTGCCACTGAGGTGTGCCATTTGGGTAGTCATATTTTCACAGACTGTGCTATATTTTTTTCTTTGTTTTGTTCCTTTGCTTTCTGGGATTTAATGAACGAATGCCAATAACTGATGTAGAATAATCCATAGCTATGAAGTGTTTGTTTCTTTTGGTTCTTACAATAATCTTGTAAAATATGAAAATGTTAGCTCTTGCATTGTCAGACAAGAATCTAGTTAATGACAAAAAGCTTACAGCTGACATCAAAGTTAAGATGGGGACAAAGCAAGGATGTCTGCTCTTACTTTTCACCCCTATTTAATACAGAGCGGGATCATTAGTAACTCCAACAGTGTTTCTGCAGGATGTCAGAGACTGTGCTACATCCTTTGCATTATTGGCATTTTGTAACATGGTGGTATAGAGACTATTTCCCCTGCTTTACACGTGAGGAAACAGCAACTTAGAAAGGTTATGGCTGTGTCCAGAGTTTGACTGTTGGAGCAGGTATTTGCCACCTAAAGAGAAGTGCTGTTCACTGCCTTGCACAAGGCTCCTTCCACCAGTGATAGAAATCTGGATACAGGGAGGGGCCATGAGCAGGCTGCTTTCTGAAGTTACAGTGCTAGGATGTGTCTCCAAATACTATGCCCTCTCCTTGGTTTCTTTACACTGGTTAGCTGTAAACTGAACTATTATTGGTAGATCTTGAAAGTTTTCATAAATTTTGAAGTCTTGCATGCTAAAAAAAAAAAAAGAAAGACAAAAAAGAAAGAAAAACAGAAAAAGAAACAAAAGAAAAGAGAGATTTTCGTCTTTCTCTGGTGAAAAACAAATTCCAATTCCAACGGGAAGTTAAAAGATATCAGATGCAGCACTTCTATTTTAATGCCTTTTAAATCACTAAAGTCACTTTAATATATTATCTGCTTTTTCTCATGAAAATATGTTGCCCATTAAGTAAAATAGACTAGGATAGTTTAGTCAAGTGAAGTTTCATTTTCTTAGGTTATAAATTAATTTTTATGAGACATTGGCATCAGGTTGAGAGCAGAAGACTCCATCAAAGCAGGACTACAAGATCCAGTGATATATGACAGGGCTGGGCATGTTCTTTTGCCCTGGACCACTGTACTGTGAGCCAGGAATCCCACGTGGATGCCTCTCCAGCCAAACGCTAGCTTCCCTCTCCATCCACCTGGGCTGTTCTTTTTGTACCCACCCCAGATTGCTGGAGGAGAGAAAGGGGGGTGGGTGGGGAGAAGAGACGAGAAGAAAGGAGGGGGAAAGTATTTCTGCTTGTTTCCACCACTCTTTCCATTTTCTCCTACCTCCCTGTGGCCTCAAGGGGGCCAGGTGTGAAGGAAGGAGGTATTTAGTTAGAACACTGTCCCTGCATAAATAAGCTCAAGGGCTAAAGATTTTCAACTACGTTAGGTCATGGAGACCAAAAGCCATTTAGTATTCACATATGTGATTGCAGCGACTGGAAAACGTGTACTAGGAGAAAGCAAGTCTGCTTGATGTGCAGCAAGAGACTAAAACTCCCACCTCATTTTGGGAATTAATATTTCTGAGTTTCTCTGCTAAGTTAATTGGCTACTTATTCTTTCATTGTATTATCTGCCCTTGTTAGCAAAAAGGCATTAGCATCTGTCAACTGCTTAAGAACATTTTCTAGAGAAAAGCATTACTTCTAAAAAATTATTAATGTTCTGGAGGTGGCAAAAAGAATCAGGCAGTACAGCTGTTCTGAGCCTGTGTGTGTGTATTTGTTTTCCCTCTTTCCATTTCTGGTTGCACCATTATTATTATATGGTAAACTGTAATAATCTAGCATGATAATAACTATTTATTTTTTTTGAGACAGAATCTCACTTTGTTGCCGTTGGTAGAGTGCTGTGGTGTCATAGAACACAGCAACCTCCAACTTTTGGGCTCAAGGGATCTTCTTGCCTCAGCCTCCCAAGTAACCGGTACTACAGGTGCCCACCACAACATTTGGCTATGTTTTTTAGAGAGAGGGTCTTTCTCTTACTCAGGCTGGTCTCAAACTCAGGTAATTCACCCACCTCAGCCTCCCAGAGTACTGGGGTTATTGGTGTGAGGCACTGCACGCACATGGTTAGCATGATAATAATCATAAAATAATTCATAGTAAAAAATGCATATCACCCTACTATCAAGAGGATGCCTTCTTACATTAAGAACATTTAGTTGCTCTATTTGTGTGCCTTTTTAATTAGGGCAATCTCTGGAGATGATTGAACTTTTTCTTGTCTCTCTGATCTAGCCCATTAATGAAGTATAATAGTTGCTCATTTCAAAATGAAAGTGTTCAGCAATATGCATTTCAGCCTTTGAAATAAAGTAATTAGAAGATTTAGGTAATTGCTCTTTTCACATTTTCTTCAGAGGTGGAAACATTTGGCTGAACACAGATATGTTAAGGAGTACATGTGGATATTTTGTCAAAAGTTCAAAAAATGAGATTTTTGATTTTAATGAGGAAATTGAGACTTGCTATTCATCTGTATGTTTTTTTCAGCTCACTTTCCTAGGAGACCAGATCTCATTTTTCATCTAGTCCTGCTCTGGTGAACTTTGTGGAGGAAAGGTCTCCTCCTGGGGGTGGGGTGGTGTGGGGTGAGAGTTACCTGGCTCATCCATACTAAGCCAGAGATGAACTTTGGAGACGCAGAGGGGGGGCCAAATTGTGCTGTTTTAGTCACAGCATTGACTGTAGAGCAGTATTTTTCAACCAAATATATGATATTAATACTGTTCTTAACACACCCTCCAGTCAACACCAATTCTGCTTTTTAATGAACTCCTCCAACAATTGCTAATGATAACAGCATTATCAACTGTTTACTGGGTATTTTCTTTTGTGCATTTTAATGTATGCTAAAGGCTTAAGCACACCATATCATTTTATCCTCACAACAATTCTCTGAATGATATACAATGCACAAATAAGGAAAAGAGGTTCCCAGAAGTTACAATAACTTGGTCAAGGTCACACAGTTAATGGCAGACCCAAATCCAGGTCTCTCTGGCTCCAAAGCCTTATATACTTCATTGTTATACTTCATCACCACTGGCAAAAGGTCTTATTCTTTTCTATAATTAAAAGAGGTTACTAAATTCAACTTTTTAAAATTTATTTTTATTAATTTTTTTTTTTTTTTTTAATCAAGGGTGGAGTAATTGCCTAACTGATGTCTGCTGAAATGGAAGGACAAGGCTGACGTCCAGGGTCTCATTGTGTTTTCCTGGTGATGAAGAAATCTCAGCCTTCATTCATCTTTGTGTCCCCACAGCAGAGGAGTAGGGAGGGTTCTTCTCTCATAGGCTGACACTCCCTTGCTGGATCTGGGGCTCTATTCTAGAGTTTTTTTGCCTCTCTGCTGCTATTCCCTGTCTCCCCAGGAGAGTCTCTAGCAAATCCTCTTCTGGAAGGTCTGGTAAGTGTGTACTGCCTAGACATTTCATCTGTTTTCTGTCGCCCACCTTGGTACAATGTGGAATCCCTCCTGACCAGGTAGTGTAGATTTGATTCTTTCTTGTAAACTGTTAAGAAAAATTTGAAACATACACAACAGGCAGAATGGTATAATGAATCTCTTTATATTTGTTACTTTGAACAGTGATTACTTTACTCTTGGAAAATTTTGTTTTACCTGTATTTGATCACTTTCCCTCCCCACCCCATGATTATTTTGAAGCCAATCTTGGACATTGTATTGTCTCATCTATACATATGTTGATATGTATGTATAAAGTTTAACTATGCTTTCCAAAACATACTTCTAATACCTTTATCACATTTAACAAATTAAAAAAAAATTCTCATTTCCCTGATTGTCTCATAATTTTACTTTACAATGTTTTATTTTAAATCAAGGTTCCAAATAAACACAATATATTACAATATGTTAAATTTTTTAAAATCCTTTTTAATTTGTAGGATTTCTCTTCTAAAACAAACTCATATTGTTTTTATTTGATATTTATTTATTGGAGAACAGAGTTATTTGTTTTTTGCAATAGCACAGTGTTACATGTGGTAAAGGACCAGTTTTACTTCATTTTTTAAAAATGTTAAAAAAAATCAAATCACAGACCAATACTTGATAATGCCTAAGAATTAATTGCTTGAAAATATAAATAAAAAGGTACCACTCCTGATTTTTTATACTTAAATTAAGCAGACATAAAATTACATTTCAAATAAATGTATTCATAACAAACATAGGCAAAAAGAGAAGAATTGTATAAGCCATGTGCATTGTTGGTTAAAAGTGAATGTATAGGTGATTATATTGAAAATTGTAATTATATTCACAAATTTTGTCCTTATATGATTATAATGAAACAAAATGATGCGTAAAATAGCAGTTTCCAGTATTAGGAATACTTTGTGTAGAAGTGTGTAGAACGCTAGCTACACTCCTTGGATGTATATAAACATCATATATATTGCTATTAAAATTTTTTACATAACAAGGGACTTGCTTCTTGCTTGTAATTTAATCTAGGTTGAATTGAAGAAAGCATTACCTATGTAATATAGTGTACTTGTAAATGCCTTCCAGCTCTGTTTTAATTATGTTTATATCAGAGAAAATAGAGGTATGTTGATGGGAATGGTAGAAGAGATTTTAAAACAATTTTAGCAAACCTAGTATGCTCATTTTGAACTTACATCTAAAATTTAGAAAATGAAGCTTTATTGTCAAAATTTGTCTTTAATGCTTTCTCAATAGCCAGTTCCAACACTTTACTGTTAAAGTTATAGTTAGATTTACATGATCTTGTATACAATCTGACAATCTCTGCCTTTTAATAGAAATATTTAACCATTTATATTTAATATAATTAATGATGTGGTTCGCTTTCAATTTGACATTTTTCTGGTTGTTTTCTTTTTGCCTGCTCTGTTATTCAAATATTCCTCTTTTATAGTCCTCTTTCAGAATATTTGGGCGCTTTCTATGATTTCACTTTATCTCACTATTGGTAGAGATATTATGAAACTTATTTTTTTATAGTGGATTCCTTACCCTTTATAGGATACATTTATATTTATGTATTTGTGGCACCTGTAGCTCAGTGAGTAGGGAGGTGGTCACATACACCGAGGCTGGTGGGTTCAAGCCTGGCCTGGGCCTGCTGAACAACAATGACAACTGCAACCAAAAAATAGCTGGGCATTGTGGTGGGTGCCTGTAGTCCCAGCTACTTGGAAGTCTGAGGCAAGAGAATTCCTTAAGCCCAAGAGTTTGAAGTTGCTGTGAGCAACCTCTGTTTTTTAAAGAAAAAGATATATATATATATATATATATATATATATATATATATATATATATATAAATAATTTTAAATATATATATATATTTATATATATTAATATATTTATATATTTTATATATATATTAAATAATTTTATTCATATATATAAAGTTATATATATATGAATAACTTAATCCACTACAAAAAATAAAGTTAAGTCTATATATATATATATATGCATATGTGTATATATATATCATTATAATGTTGTTCAAATACCATACTACTTCATGTATAATGTAAAAACCTTATAATGGTATATTTTCATGTCTTAATTTCCATACTTTGAGCTATTGTTGTCATGTAGTTTCTTTTATGTATGATACAAGCTCTAAAATATAGTTACTAATTTTGCTTTAGCCAATCAATTAGATATTAAATAAACTAAAAATAAGAAAAAAAGGTCTTTTATAAATACCTTAATTTTTACCATTGCCAGTGCTATTCATTTCTTTGTGCAAATATAAGTATTTTTTATTTGTTACTCATTTCTTACATTTTATTTGATTTTGTTCTTTTCTTAAATTTTGGATTAATTTGAGGGTACAAAACATAGTGAAAACATTTGCATTTGTTAGGTATAGTCCCTCTTACAATTGTGCCCTGCCCTGAACAGGTATATCATCCACCCTAACATTGTGTTCATTAAGTAGGCGCACACCTATCCGCCTCTCTCCTCCTCTCTCCTTCCTCTCTCTTCCCCACTCCCCCCCAACTTGAATTTAATTGAGTTTTTCTCTTATGTGGGCAAATATTAGATCATCTACTGGATTCATATTAGTATTAAATATATTGGATGCTTGCTTTTCCATTCTTGTGATACTTTACTAAGAAAAATATGTTTCAACTTCATCCAGGTTAATACAAAAGATGTAAAGTCTCCATCTTTTTTAATGGCTGAATAGTGTTCTGGTAAACATATACAACAGTTTGTTAATCCATTCCTGGGTTGGTGGGCATTTAGGTTGTTTCCATATTCTGGTGATTGTAAATTGATCTCCAATCTAGTGCAAATGTCCTTATGAAAAAATGATTTTTTTCTTCTATGTAGATGGTTAGTAATGGGATTGCAGGATCAAATGGGAGATATAATTGAGTTCTTTGAGGATTTTCCATATTTCTTTCCAAAGAGGTTGTATTAGTTTGCAGTCCCACCAACAGTTTATAAGACTTCCCTTCTCTCCACATACAGGCCAGCATCTGTAGCATTGAGACTTTGTGATGTGGGCTATTCTCCTTGTGGATAGGTGATATTACAGGGTGATTTTGATTTGCATTTCTCTGGTGATGAGGGATGATGACCATTTTTTCATATATTTGGTAGCCATTTGTCTATCTTCCTCTCCACAAAGCCCGGCTGTTTTCTTTTCTTTTTTTTTCTTTTTTTTTTTTTTAGAGACAGAATTTCACTTTGTTGCTGTTGGTAGAGCACCGTGGTGTCACAGCTCACAGCAACCTCCAACTCTTGGACTTAAGTGATTCTCTTGCTTCAGCTTCCCAAGTAGTTGTGGCTACAGGTATCCATCACAACACTTGGCTATTTTTTTGCTGCAGTTGTCATTTTTGTTTAGCAGGCCCAGGCCGGGCTTGTACCCACCAGTCTCGGTGTATGTGGCTGGCACCCTACTCACTGAGCTATGGGTGCTGAGCCATGAATGTATTTCTTGATCACTTCAGGAGATTTGTGATTGAGTCTCTGGAGTTTTCTAAGTATAAGATCATATCATCAGCAAAAAGCAAGAGTTTGACCTCTTCTGCCCCCAGTTGGATGCCATTTATAGCCTTCTCTTGCCTGATTGCATTGGCTAGAACTTCCAGAATTATACTGAATAGAGGTGGTGATACTGGACATCCTTGTCTGGTTCCAGTTCTAAGTGGAAAAGCTTTCAGGTTTACTCCGTTGAGTATAATATTAGCTGTAGGTTTGTCATAGTTGGCTTCAATTAGCTTAGGGAATGTGCCACTTGGGCAGCGCCCGTAGCTCAGTAGGTAGGGTGCCAGCCACATACACCAAGGCTGGTGGGTTTGAACCTTGCCCAGGCCAGCTAAAACAACAATGACAACTGCAACAACAACAAAAATGTAGCTGGTGTTGTGGCAGGCACCTGTAGTCCCAGCTTCTTGGGAGGCTGAGGCAAGAGAATCACTTAAGCCCGAGTTTGAGGTTGCTGTGAGCTGTGACACCATGGCATTCTACCCAGGATGATAGCTTGAGACTTTGTCTCAAAAAAAAAAAAAAAAAAAGAAATGTGCCATTTATGCCTATTTCCTTTTTTTATACCATTTTCTTAAGTGTTCATGTTAGAAAAGGATGCTGAATTTTATCAAATGCTCTTTCTGCATCTGTTGAGAGGATCATATGGTCTTTGTTTTTACTGAATTACATTTATGGATTTGCATATGTTAAGCCAGCGTTGCATCCCCTGGGATGAAGCTTGATCATGATGTAAGCTGGAATCTATTAGCCAAGATTTTATTGAGTATTTTTACATTGATATTCATAGTAAAATTGGTCTGTAGTTTTCTTTTTTATTTGGGTCCTTTCCTGGTTTTGGAATCAGGGTGATGAGTTTGCTTCATAGAACATATTGGAGAGGTCCTTTCCTTTTCAATGGTTTGGCATAGGTTCTGCAGGATAGGTATAAACTTATCTTTGAAAGTTTGATAGAATTCTAGTGTGAAGCCATTTGGTTCAGGGCTTTTTTGTTGTTGTTGTTGGAAGCTTTTTTATTGTTTCTTCAATTTCAGAGCTTGTAGTATTCAGTATAATATTCTGTTCAAAAGAATACTGTTCAAAAGATCTGGTTAAGTCTAGGGAGATGGTGTGATTCCAGGAATTGATACATTTCCTCCACATTGTCAAATTTCTGGGTATAGAGTTTTTCATAGTAGTCAGAAATAATCTCTTGTGGTATCAATTGTTTTTTTCCCCCTTTTCATTTCTGATTGAGGTTATTAAAGATTTTACTTTTCTGTTTCTAGTTAATCTGACCAATGGTTTATCTGTTTTATTTATCTTTTTGAAGAACCAACTTTTTGTTTCATTAATTTTCTGACTGTTTCTTTGTTTTGAATTTCATTTATTTCTGATTTAATTTTGGTTATTTCTTTTCTTCTGCTAGGTTTGGGATTGGATTGCTCTTTCTTTTCCATTTCTTTAAGATGATTCATTAAGTTATTGATTTGTTCTCTTTTTGTTTTTTTGATGTAGGCATCTAATGGGATAAATAAATTTCCCTCTTAGGGCAGCTTTTGCAGTATCCCACAGGTTCTGGCAGCTTATGTCTTCATTGTTGCTTTGTTTGAGGAAGTTAATGATTTCCTCCTTGGCTCAACTGTCATTCAGCATAAGGTTATTTAATTTTCATGCCTTTGTGTGGGCATGAATGTTTTTATTGAAGTTGAGTTCCATCTTTATTGCCTTGTGATCTGAGAAGATACAAGGCATAATTTCAATTCTTTTAATTTTATTGAGGTTTGATTTGTATCCTAGAAAATGATCTATTTTAGAGTATGTTCCATGATCTGATAAGAAGAATGCATATTCCTTAGCTTTGGGATGGTGTGTTTTGTATATGTCTATTAAGCCCATATGTTTTAGGGTCAAGTTTAAGCCCTTTGTATCTTCGTTTAGTTTCTGTTTAGAGGATCTGTCCAGCTCTGTAATAGGAGTATTAAAGTCTCCAGCTGTTATGGTATTAGGGGATAATACCATACTGCTCAGACCAATTAAGGTATATTTCTTAACTCTGAGAGCATTATTGTTGGATGCATGGATATTTAGAATTGAGATGTCCTCTTACTGTATTGTTCCCTTGACCAGTATGAAGTGACCATCTTTGTCTTTCTTGACTTTAGTTGCTTTAAATTCACTTGTATCTGAAAATAAGATTGAGACCTCCTATTTTTTTCTGATTTCCATTTGCCTGAAATATTGTTTTCCAACCTTTCACACTAAGTCTTTTTTTGTCCTTTGATGCTAGATGTGGTGTCTAGAGACAGTGTATAGATGGCTTGTGCTTTTGTGTTCAATCAGCAATCCTGCGCGTCTTCAATGTGGAATTCAAGACATTTACATTTATTTATTTATTTATTTATTTTTTGGCAGTTTTTGGCCAGGGCTGGGTTTGAACCCGCCACCTCCAGCATATGGGGCCAGTGCCCTATTCCTTTGAGCCACAGGTGCCGCCCCAAATTTACATTTATTGAGAGAATTTATAAGGGTGGTGTTCTATTCATCTTATTTTGTGAAAATCCATTATTTAGTTTTATCCCTTTAGTTTCTGGGTGTTTGCTGGTGGTTCATTGTGAGGGTCAGTGTGGAGAATAGTTCTAAGTATTTCCTATAGAGCTGGTCTTGTGGCAAATTTCCTCAATGCTTGTATATCAGTAAAAGATTTGATATCTCCATCAGTTTTAAAGCTTAGCTTAAGAAGATAGAGCATTTTGGGCTGAAAATTATTTTGTTTAAGAAGGTTAAAGGTAGATGGCCATTCTCTTCTGGCTTGGAAAGTTTCAGCCAAGAAGTCCATTATTACTGTGATGGATCTGCCCCTGTAGGTCAATTGGTGCTTACTCATGGCTGCTTGCAAAATTTTTCTTTTGTCTTGACTTTGGATAGGTTTATGACAATGTGTCTTGGAGATGTCTGTTTGAGTTGAGATGACCTGGGGTTCAATATATATCTGTAATAAATGTGTCAGAATCTTTGGTGATACTTGAGAAATTTATATTTATGATCTCCTCCACTGGGGCTTCCATTCCTTTGGGACAATCTTCTACCCTTTCAGCAATATCTGTAATTAATATATTTGAATGCTTCATGAAGTCTCATAACTCTCTGAATGAATATTTTGCCTTCTTTTCTTTCTTTCCTGTTTAACTGCCTGTGCTAGCTCAAAAGCATTGTCCTTTAGCTCTAAGATCCTTTCTTCTCCTTTGTCTATTCTGTTATTGATACTTTCTACTATATCTTAAAGTTCTCTGACTGACTCCTTCAATTCCTTAAGCTCTGCTATATCTTTTCTATATTCTTCATATCATTCATCTCTTATTTGGTTCTGTTTTTGGACTTCCTTTTGGTTATTTTCCACTTTCTGAGCAATTTCCTTCATTGTTTTTTTTAGTATCTACATTTTAAATTCTTTTTCTGTCATTTCCATCATTTCTTCATAGGTGGAATCCTCTGAAGTAGCTACCTCATGACAGATTTTTCCTGTTGCCAGGATTTTTCTGTTAGTTTCTCCTCATGAGTATTTTCTTCTTGTCTGCTTCCTCTCCCTACTTTTTTCTTTCATTTCTTCCTTCTCTTCAAATTACTTTGGCTCTGTGCTGAAGTGTTGAAGTATCCTTTGGTATAGGGCCAACAGGAAGAGAAACGTGAAAAGCGAGAAGGGAGAAAAGAAAGAAAAAGAAAAAGGGGAGGGACTAAAAGGAAAGGTTGATGAAAAGAAGAAAAGAAGTAACAGAAATAGAGGGACAGGAATCATAGTGATACTCAGCAGAGTGCTTTGATCCCACATCTTCTGTGTTGGCTCTCCACTGCTCCTGACCTCATTGTTGGCTCCTGGAGTCTCCTGCCAGCTCCCTGCTCCCGTAAAGTGACACTTCCAGGCAGGGCACCCCACTCAGAGGTGGCTGAAATCCTTTCTCCCCAATCTCACCACCAATGCTTCAAAGGAGTTGTCACTAGACTGCCATCTTGCTATGCCTCCTAAGTTTTTATATGATATCATATTTCTTTTGCCTGAAAAAATTTCTTTAACATTTTCATAGTGCATGTCTGCTATAAATTAATTATTCCATTTTGTTTATATGGAGAACTATTTTGCCTTTATTTAATAAAGATATTTTCATTTAGTATAGGCTTCTGGGGTGGTTGTTTATTTTCAGTGCTTTAAAGATATCAGTCTTGTTTTCTGATTTATGTGATTTATGATGCTTCTTGGATCTGTAATTTGATCTCTTGTGCTATTATTAGAACATATTTAATATTATTACTTTTAATGTTTCTTCTGGTATGTTTTCTATATCTACTCTTTTTGAAACACTAAGAATTTCCCACAGTTCTCAGGAGTACTTTATTTTTTTTTTTCAGTCTTCTTTTCCCCCTCTTTGTGTTTCATTTTGGATAATTTTTACTGTTCTATTTCCAAAACAATCAAATCTTTTTTCAGCTGTGTCCAGTATATTGAAAAGCCTGTTAAAGGAATTCTATGTCTCTGTGATATTAGAAATAAAGAATTCCCTTAACATTTAAAATTCTTTTGTTTCCATTGCCTTTTCACTTTCTTATAGTTTGAAAATTTCCATATATTTATGTATGTTGTCTTCCTTTCCTGACAAATCAATTAACATGTTAGAGTTATTTTTAATCTCTCTGTTCAGTTGTTCTAACATTTAGTCTATTGATTGCTTTGCCTTTTGATAATGGTTTGATTCCACTTTCTTATTTGTATGTCTTGTAATTTCTGATTGACTGCTGGACATTTTGCATAGAATAATAGATTTTGAGGTAATAGTATTTATATCTAGAAATGGTTGTACTTGTTTTGCTGGGCTGTTAGTATGAGGGATGAGCCATTTTAGTTAGGAGTTAATCTGGGTTTGGGTTTTGTTATTAATGTTGGTAGCATCAGTGCATCTAAGACTTCAAATGTTTGTACCATTAGGCTGCTCTTATCTTGTAGTTAGAGATGGGGTTTGAGTGTTAAAGAGTTTTCCTCAGTTTTCTACTCACACAGTGTCTACCAGCTATCACTACACATCTGATGCATGGTAAGAGGGTGGAAGCAGGTCTCCAAAATTCTGTTTTGTATTCATTGTTGTGCTATGGCTGTCTCATATAAGCTCATAAGAGCCAGATGTGAACATCTCTTTCCAACTCCATGTTTGATGAAGTAGCTTGAAATAAACCACAATGAGAATATTTACACCATGGAAATTGGCCAACATTGGAAATCTGGGCTTTTTCACTTAGAGAACTGCTAGTTAAGCATTTGCTAGCAGTTCTCACCTGAGTGGGAAAGTATCCTCCTCCTGTGCTAAAAACAAAACAACAACAATAAACCCCATAGCCCTCTGCTTTTTATCAGTGTAAGATTCTGAGCCCAAGACTTTTTCTTGCACCTTCAAGGATTAGAAGGTTTTGATTCTATCCTTCCTCAGACAGCAAGGGATCTTTATCTATGTATGCCCTGGAAAGAGTTTTCTATATCTTTCCCTAGGACATATACCTTTTGCTTCCATTTATCTTTCAGAAACTATGGATCTTTGTGCCCTTGTGGGTGGAAAGACTTATTGTTTCTTTTCCAGTGGCTTAAGGCTTTTGATTTATAGGAGGGAAGGACATGGAATGAAAGTGGGGTTTTGTGTCTATCTTTCTGCTTCCATTGATAACCTCCTGATGAGTGAATGCCTTGCCTCTCTAAGATCCTTTTCTCAAACTACTGTCCTGCCCCAATGTTTCTCATGAAGAACCAGTAGAGGCCTTTGGAGAAGAAATCATGAGCAACTACAGACTTTCCTTATATCTGGAGCACTCAGCTACTTCACACTGACATGCTAGCTAACATTCGACCTTTAAGAACTCATTAAAATTTATCTGTTTTTTTTCCTGTGGTTTCCATTTATTCTTCCAAGAGTATGCCAAATGTGAACAGTACATGTGCATCATATTACCTTGGAAGGACTTGTCACTTATGGAAAATGGTGCACTTAGTTGCCTAGTGACCACAGCTTTATAATGGGCTCAAGAAAAAACTGTTATTCTGTAGATTATTTAGTTTTTTTCTTATTATCAATGCGGGAATGATGTGTTTTGAAGTTTTCTACAGTCTAAGCAGAACCACATCCTATGCAGAAACTGTTTCTGTGTTTCCACTTAAAAAATTCTTTTTACAGATTTTTGAGGTATAATTTATGTATAGTAAGTTGCACATATTTAAAGAATATAATTGGATGAATTTGACATATATGTACAAGTGGGAGATCATACCACAATCAATATAATAATCATATCTATTGTTTTCTCATGGCCCTCTATAAGTTATCTCTCCCTTCCCTAACCCCCATATCTTGGCAACAACTGCTCTGTTTTATGACTCTAAATTATTTTTTGATGAAAGAAATAGATTCCAGGCTTTATAGACTTTTGGGTCACAGTTGACAAATTACTCTTAAACTAACATAACTTATAATGATCCTATTGCTCTTGAATAATAAATAGTTTACAGCACATATGATTCATCACTTGAGTTAGATGTGAGTTTGGGTGGCCTAAACAGGTTCATGCTCTGTTCAATAAGATGAGTCCACTGACAAGTGGCTAACATGTTAAATTATAATGTTCAAATATCTATAAACATTTCTAAATGCTTACTTATCTATACTTATTGTGGGCCATTGATAAACAATTTGTGGATTGCATTGCTCAATGGATCACAATCTTAGTAGCATTGCTGTAGTATTCCCTAAACCTGTAATTATTGATTACAGTCTTGTGGTGTCATTTAACATGTTTTAATAAGCCAATTTTTTTCCTGTAAGCTTCTAGTTCTAGAAGCTTCAGATTCAATTTTGTTTTCAAAAATATTTTATCAGTGGTGTTGTGTATATTTCCATTAGGAGGTACATACTGTCTGGTTGTCTTTTTTTTTTTTTATGATTTTAGCAGCCTATTGATAATTGCCCAGATGTATTAGTTCATCAGAGGTTGCAAAATACTTTACTCTAATTTTATCATTAACTTTTTTAACAGCTCAATATCTCTATGAAAAGACACTTCCTTTCATCAACTATTAGACTGCCTTGAGGTAAAGTTCACAAGAAAAGTCTGGATAAAATATATAATCTCTCTCTTTTATTTCCTATATTTTAAAACCATGAGTTAGTGACCCAACATCCTCCAAAATTACCAGTGAGGTTTATTTCAAAATTAATATCACTTTGCACTCATAAAAATATATTTGAAATATTTCAATCAATTGTAGTTATTATTCTAGTGTTTAAATTATATCATCTTTGGGGTGAGATTCTTCAAGCTGGCTTCTGTGTCATTTGGAAGTATTTGAGCGCTTTTAAAAGTTTCTGATACAAAATGTTCTAGGTACCCCTTGTCTATTTCCTGATTTGGAATAAAAAATCTAGGTTTGTTTTTTAATGGGAAACAGTATTTAGAGACCATAATCTGGGTGCTAGGAGATGTAAATAATTTTAGTAGTTGCACAATATTCATACATATCAAATTTAGTCAATCACTTTCCAAATGATGGATGATCACTATTTTCAGATTTTTGCCTTGCTTTGGTACACATAATCTTTAGCTACTTACTTTCAAGCCTGGTGTTAGCCACTGAGTAGAAGGAAGAGATTTGTCTTTGTTTCAGCACAGAGAGCTTCCCAGTCCTCAGATAATGTTAACTATGTAATTGGTTGGGGGAGATGAATAGTGGGAACTCAAAGTAGGACAATTTTCATTCAGTCTCTCTGTAATGTAGATATGAAAAGGGAGAGCAAGAGTAGATTTTTCAGTCAAAATATTCATTGCAGGACTGATGAAATAAGTTTTTCTTTGCAACTGTAAGATGAAGTTTTCTGTAGGCAAATCTTAAGTCTTTTCCAGACTCCATAGATTTTCCTGATCTGGGAAAGCAACCTAGGATCTGTCACTGACTTAGGTGAACATTGCTGCTGAGCAGACTTGTTCATCAATCATGGAGTCCATGGAATCTCCATGGACAAGAATAAAACCTAAAACATGTGCCTTTGACAATGTTTTGCTGTTCAAAGTGAGATACATGAAAAGGTCATAATGACAAACTAAAAAGAAGAGGTGGTATAGGGAAAATTCCACAGAAAGCTATTTTATTTTGCTTTTTAGGATTGGGAGATTGAATGCAGTTGTAGCCAAAATAGGAGTTTGATAATGAATGCTCCCAGATGGCACTAGAAAACCATATAGCTTCCTAGTCTTGTCTGTGAATTTGGAATATTTGCATAAAGAAAGATGCTTTTGTAGTTAGCTATGACAATAAATGAGAAAAATGATATTTACTGGAAGGAAAGTATTCTTTGTTTGCAAAATACTTTGTGAAAGCCACTGTTAATTATATTAAAAATTTAGGATGAAAGTGTTAAATAAACAAATAGCATAATAATAAAAAAGAAATAAAGAATAAAGAGAAAAACTGTATCCTCATACTAGAGAAAGTTGATTTGTTTTATTTATTGAACATTTCACTTGTCTGAATATGTTATTCATAATGATACCTTCATTCTTTAATCAGGTTGGAATTTCCCAGGAGCAGTCCTTGGTTCCTATCTCTTTCTATTATACAATTATTCATTGGTGATTTTATCCAGTCTCTCACTTTAAAAACCTTCCACATGCTGTGACTATCAATTTTGTTATTTCCAGTCTTGACTATACTAGTGTGGAGTAAAGACTCCCTACTAGAATAGCTGACGATACGCAAACTTTCAAACACTTGTTAGGCTATGGGTATTTCAATCATAATCTGTCTTAAGCTCCTGATCTTGTCCTTTAAATTTGTTTTCCATTTAGTCTCTCCCACTGCAAGAAGTAATATGACTATCAGTGCAATTAATCCAATTGTTAGCACAAGAATCTTGGAGTGTCATTGATGTCTATCTTGTCTTCCCATCACATAGGACTTGCTACTTCTCCTGCCTCTGTTACCAAATCAACTTTCTCTGGTATGTGGGTCTTGTTCAGTGTGGGACTTCTGCAACATATTTGATTCTGTGTCACAGCCTTTCTCTTCAGTGACCACCGACTGCACTTCAGATACTGTGCTAGATAGAGGCCTCATCCTCACTGGTTTGAGACTCACGGAGGGGCCAGATATTAAAACAATCAACCATATTATCATGAGGTACAGGTAGAAAAAGGAAAGAAAATGAAGACAAAGCAATATTTTAACTATGTCCCAAAGGATGAGCAGAAATTTGTTAAGGAGATAAAGAGGGAAAAATCTATTCTAGGAAGATTAACAAGTACAAAAGTAGTAAAGGCATTTGATATCTTAGGCAGCCATCTAAAAACAGGCATATGCATACTTCTAGTAATTGAAGGTTTTCTAGGGAATTCACAGATATGGAGAATTTTAGGAAATCTCTTTCCAAATCTTCAACTTTATCTTTCCTAAAATGCTTTTTTTTGAGAAGGAGTTTGTGTCCACAATGGCCCTTCACTTTACAATTGGCCCCTTCCAAATCTCACCTGGGTGTGTTCCATGATGCTAGCGTATAATCCCCCACAGTATTAAATAGAAAGATATACTGAAATAACAAGGCTATCATAACCCATAATGCTCCCAGGTTTATCTTGTTTTATATACATTTCTGCTGAGGCTATTTGAAAGAGGGTATTTTTGCTTATGTTAAGATGTCTTAAATTCAGAAGAGAAAAATCTGGATATGATAGTGATGGTATTCTTTTAAAGATAACAGAAGTGTTTTGTGGTTTACCAAAATTTTCAAGAAGCATTGGATAAAACCAATGGGTATAAAATTGTCATGACTACTTATAGATTTAATGGCCTTTATTCAATAAGGTAGTTAAATCTTATATTTGGCTATATAATGAAATAGATATTTCAATTCTAGTCAAATATTTTTTTATAAGCCATGCATGAGATATGTAAGTACAGAAATTGAGACTTAGGTAGTGAAAGATGAACTGTGATTTGAATGTGATTCATCTGGCCACAAAGGCCCTGATCATGGCTATGTGAATGTGACTTCCAACAGGTCTGTGAGTTCTTTTCTCATGTGTGGAATTGTCTGTGGGTAACAGACACTCAGGGGATTGAGCTCAGGAACTTTCTTGCCCATATTTATTGATTCTACTTTTTCTCAAGGAAGCTGGTGACTCCATTGTCTCTAGTTCATAATCTTCAGAGGTGACAGGATTTTGTCTAGAAAGAAATGCTTGAAAATGATAGTTTTCCCAACTTTTCCCAATGGACTCTCTTAATTTGTCAATCTCCTGCAAGGTATATTTGAAGCATCACTGCTCTTAAGTCATTTGGAAAACTGAAGTCTACACTCCAGATTTCCTTTTCTTGTCATTATTTTTTGGTCTTTTATATTTTGGCAGTTGAACTCAAGTAGTTTGGGCTGTAAGAAGGAAAGACAGAGAGACTGTTGAAGAATCCTCCTGCAGGGTGCTGAGTTTGTATTGCACTGAAGGTAAGTGCTTGTTCTGTTACCGGCTGGCTTCATGGTGCTTTCCTTATTCCTCCTTGAACTTGGAAAGAAAATGGAAGGCAGACAGACAATTCTTGGGGGGAAGATTAAGTACCAGAAGGTTTACTCCCCCAGCCTGGATGGTGGCATGAGAGGTGGGTGGTGCTGCTGGCCTTTCTTTAGCCTCCTTCTCCCATCTTGGGGGGATGAAGCTAATGCCCCTGGCTGCATTGTTTTCTCTTAGGAAAATGTGGTGACTTCAGATGTGGAATTGATGGATGTCCTAGGTGCCAGAGGCTTCTGTAGACATCCACTGTCATTTCAGAGTAGAAAAAAACCCAACCAAATGAAATAAATAGTAAGTGTATAGGGGTATGGAATTGTGTGAAAAAAACCCCATTATTCTTTATTTTTTCAAAAAAGGAAGGAGGGAAAAGGAATAAATGTAGGAGTGAGTGTTTGGCTTCAGTGATAAATAGACTGCGTAGGTTTTAACAGTGAAGGAACTCTTTCTTGAGAATGAATCATTTGGCCATTCATTCTTTCATTCATCTAGCAGACATTGAGACCCTATTATGTGGTAGACCCCTTGTTGGCTTTGAGATAAGCAAAGACACATAAAATTGAGTGCCCATTCATGTGGTTCACAATCTTGTGGCAAGTACATATGTTTAAACAAAATTACTACAATATCATTGAAAATGTAATGCAGAGAAGGTAGAAATACTATAAGAATAAATGATCCCTCCCTGAGCTGTTCAAAGGAGAAAGACAGGGTTTATAAAGACAGTGACATTTCAGTCTCTGAAGGGGCATTTAGCAGCAGGGTAAAGAGTCCATGCTGGAAGGGAGGCTGTGTGGATCTGGAATATTCTTGCACAACCTCCTAGCTCTATGACCTGGGGCCATGCCCACACCTACAAGGGAGAATAATAGCACCACAGGGTCATTATGAGCTTTAAATGAGCTAGTGTTCACAAACCAAACGCTTAATCCAGAGCTGTGCAGAAAAGAAATTACCTAAGTGTGATCTACCATCATGGTCTTGGCAATTGCTTACTGTTGTTGTTTAAAGATAATTAGGAATTTTTCAATCAGAGAAAAGGGATAAGAACTGATGAGAAACAAAGTAGTTTAATAGGGTGGTTTGGGGACACAATTATAAGAGGGACTTTATCTAACAAAAGCAATCAGTGTAATCTAATTCTGTGTACCCTCAATGAATCCCAAACAATAAAAAAAAAAAAAAAATAGTGTGATTTGAAGAGCTACAGATAAGGGCAGGGGAGAATGACTTCTTCTAGAATTTAAAGGAACTGGTCCTCTTTGATTTTGGTTTGTAGGGTAAGGATGTTGGAAGGTATTTAAAACCCTTGGAGAACATTAAATAAAAAACAAAACAAAACCCAAAGAAAAGATAATTTGGTCCAAGTCATCTTAGTACAGGGATGTGTGCTGAAATGCACATTAAATGTGGGTGTTCAGAGTGAATTTGATTTTACAAATACATTTTGTTTTCAGGATGAAAAACAGGTGAGCTAGGTGAGAGTTGAATCCAAAGGTTTCAGGCATTGGCATTGGCCAAGCTGGGACTGGGGTGGCAGTGGTGCTGGGGTGCTTCATGTGATTCTAATGAATTTGACTTGGAATTCATTCTAATTTCAATTTCAATTCTAATGAAATTGACTTGGAATTTCCTTTGCTTTTCTCTTTCTCTCTGTCTTTGACAGTGTCTCATGCTGTTGGCTATGTTAGAGTGCTATGGTGTCATAGCTCACAGCAATCTCAAACTTCTGGGCTCAAGCAATCTTCTTGCCTCAGCTTCCTGAGTAGCTTGGCCTACAGGCATCCACCATAATCCCCAGCTAGTTTTCCATATTTAGTAGAGATGGGAGTCTTGCTTTTGCTCAGGCTGGCTTTGAGCTCAAGCAGTCCACCCTTCTCGGCCTCTCAGAGTGCTAGGATTACAAGAATGAGCCGCCAGCACCTGCCTGCTTCTTTCTCTTTTCAAGCAAGATTTTGTTGGGCCAGTGGTTTTCAGCCTTGTGTGAACATTAGAATCTCCTCAAAGATTAGAAAGCATCAGTGCCTGCGCCACACTCCCAGAGATTCTGTTTCATTTGGTCTGCAGGGAGCCTCTGGGCCCTAGAATTTTCCCAAAGCCCTCTAGGTCATCTCAATGAGCAACTGGGGTTTCTAGTCACTGTCTTGGGGAGTCCAGGGCTCACCCATGTTGTGGTTTAAAAGGACTTGACTATCCCTATAATCCTGTGCCTTCCTTACAGGGGTAAGGCTGCTTTTATGATAATGTGGTGAGTTCCTTCCTTACTGTAGAATATCTTTAATAGGGAAAAGGATGCTCTCAGTAAATATGATATGTGATGAATATAGTTCTGGCTCACCTGGGTGGATTCTCTACTCTTCTTCAATCTACCCCCTTGCTCTCAGATGTGACTATCAATAGGATAATTTCTGCAGCTTTGAGTCCTGCTATTGGAGACTACCAAGACCCCCTGTTTTGCTCTTAGTCTTTCTCTTTTCTTTCTTCCAGACTTGCCTGTTTTTTTGAGTCTCATCCATGGAAGCCCTACCAACATTGACCCTCGGGGCTGCCTGGGATTCACCTTCTTTTGTTCTTATACTCTGGGCACTTTGAGTAGGACACCATGCACTTCACAGCCCTGTGGGCAGATATCAGTCCTATCCCTGGGTCAGCCCACACTCAGATGTGATCATTGACATTCAAAGAGTACTAATTTTTTAGAAAATGCCTAAGGCAAGTCTGCTGTGGAATTGGTTGAAACAAGTTCTTTTGAGGAGCATCAAATAGTACCTGCTTCCTAATAAAAAGTCAAATTGATATGAATTACTCTTTTCTTTCTAGAGACAGAGTCTCACTTTATCGCCCTTGGTAGAGTGCTGTGATGTCACAGCTCACAGTAACCTCCAATTCCTGGGCTTAGGCAATTCTCTTGCCTCAGCTTCCCAAGTAGCTGGGACTATAGGCACCCGCCAGATACCCAGCTATTTTTTTTTGTTGTTGTTGCAATTTACTCTTTTTTTTTTTAACCAAAAATAAGATTATTGGACTTGCAAAGGAGGAAGCTGGACCTTTTGTTCTCTGTTGAGCCCTTTTTGGCAATTCTGGCTTTTGGATTGAATGCCAGGTAGGTTTGTTCAGATTGTTTGAATGCAATACCAAGGACCCTAGGGGTTACAGTGGTGCTCTTGAAGACTGCCTGCCAAACCTTAGAAACAGGAGCTTTCTCAGCCAGAAATGTTTGCATGGCCCCATGCACAGTGATTGAAAGGGGAAAAAATCAAAAATAGTAGGAGAGAGAATCCCAGTGTTAGAGGGTTACAGAAGTCTTCAAGTCTATCCCTCTATCACCTGGGAAGGAAAGATCCTATTTTTATATATGGATTTTTGGTGTCCCTATAAAATTTCTTAATTTTCTGATCATCTATAAATAGGAAAATAAATCCCTAAAAACACATACTCTGATAATCATAATAATGATAGATTATCTTTCTATGCCTGGTAAGGCATTTAAGCATAAGAAACAAAACCTAACCATGACTAAAATGAAAGAATTTTTAAGTTTTTCACTTTAGTTATGAAAAGTTTATGCACAGAGTTGGTGATTATGTGTGTGGTACAGGTTACTTTTGAAACAGTGACATGATCAATTTTATTAAGTACAATGTGGTTATGAGCCCAGCCTTCAGCCCACAAATATCGGCTGTAAATGAAAGTTCGCACATTGGGTGCCATGGCAGAAAAAGTGTCATACTTGCAGCCCCTTCCTATTACTATTTAATAATGTAAGCCTATTAATCGTGGAGGAAGATGGCGTGGTCTTCCCTGCTCCTACGGCAAAACCAAGCATGTTGTCGCTTCAAAAAGCATGCATAAATGTAGTGGCATTGCAAAAGAATTGGAAATGTAAAAGATATTTTTCTTTTTGTCTCTTTTGGAAACGTGTATACTCAGGAAGGGTTAGGATGTTTGAAAAGTGGTTAAATGAACAGCACTCTCTGACCATTGTCAGTAGACTGTCTTGGAGTATTAGCTGTTTATTTTGCTGACATATTCTGAAGGGTCTATAGGGGGCTCTTTCAGAAGTCAGGACCTCAATGTAATATACAAGCATTGATTCTGATATTTCCCTTGATAACAGTGCTCGACCATATTGGGGTCGTAAGTCAGTAAGGTTCATTGGCTGCCATAATGCTCACTGTCACCAGTAATAAGTACAAAGGACTTGCTCTAAAAGCTGGCTTATAAAACTTTAAGGAAACTTGGATTGCTTAAGTGAACTTGTAAGGCTCTAGGGGGGTCAGGCAGGCCTTAGTTGTCTACTTATATTAATTTCTCAGAGTTTAAAGGGTCAAGAAAGGTGGTCAGTGATGCTTATTAATTTATGAAAGACAGACTCTTGTCTGTCTTGCTATCTCGCTTTGACAATTCTGCCTTTTCTTTTAGAAAATTTAATATAAATTAAACCTTACCAGACAAGAATGCCCTAAAACATTATGTCTAAAGTTCACAGCTGGACTAAAAGGATCCAAAAACGTTCCATTTTTTTGCTGGCACCATTTCATTTGAAGTGATGTTTGAACAATAGAACCACACAGTGGACATAAAACATGAGAAGAGAAAAGCAATTAGAGGCATACCAAGTTAACCAAGGGTTAGGACATTTACAAAATAGGAGCCATCTTTGCTCCTAGGGATTGTTTTTATTCTTTCTCCAAGAAATAATGGCTTGTAACAGGAGGATCTTCTTGGCCTCAAGTGGGGGCATGGTTCTTGTTAAGATGGAAATGTTTGTGAGTCACAGCAATATCTCAAAGCATATCTGACTGCTGAGGACAAACTCTATTGAGGAGGAGTGTAGAAAAGGGTCATGGGATATTGCCATAGAAATAAAGCCTGTCTTTCTAAGAAGAATGTTCCTTCTTGGTTAGTTTGCTTTGAGGGAAGAAAGAAGGCCACAATCATGTAAAAACAGGTATTAAAGATGCAATACCTACTTTAGTCCTCACAAAAAGCTTGGAATGTTTTTCTCAATTTATGGATATATGTATTGAGGCCCAGAGAGATTGGTACATTTCCTGTGGTTGTACAGCTAGTAATTTTCCAAGGACTATGGGAAATACCCTCCACCCTAAACCAAGGAATTAGATTAAAGATGACCACTGCTGTCTAGACCCTTCTACGAAGACTTGTTGAGCAGCACATCCAATATGAGTAGAAGAAAATATGGGAAATATTTTCCATCCTAAACCAAGGAATCAGATTAAACATGATTACAGCTATGCTGGACTCTTCTAGGAAGCCTTGTTGAGCAGCACATCCAAGATAGAGAATAACATGTGTGCCAAGACCCTGAAAAGGGTGTGGAAACCCGACAGCTTTGTTTCAGTGGAGTGGGCATGGCTGGAGCAGGGAATGCAAAATTAGACCGGAAAGGTAGCAGGTGGACATAGAGGGTCAAGTAGGCTAGAAATCTGATTTTTATTATAGAAGCAGTGAAAGATATTGGGAAATTTGAGCAGATTTGTAGACATGAGTTTAACAAGGTTATGTGGTGAGACCACCAATTTCTGTTCGGAAAGAGTTGCTGGTGGTCGATTTATACTCCTATACAGGACAACTTAAAAAGCCAAATAATGTGTAGAAATCATCTGTGTGAAGGTAGAAGGGGGATGCTGAGGCAAAAAAGGTGAGAGTTAACATGACTCTGGAAAAGCGAGAGGACTTCTGCAGTGTTTTTTAGATAAGATTCATTTGTTGGTTCTCAGTAATGCAAGAGGCTGAATATTCAGGATTTGTACTAGTGGCAGGCAGCTATGGGGGTGTGTGTGGAGGGAAACCAGTTGAGCTTCTGGGAGAGAATTGGGAGTTCTCAAGCATGCAGCTAGTGTTTTCCTCAGGGAAATTGGAATTCTGAGCCCACGTGGAGTGGGAGGCAAAAAACCTAAACAGAAGTCCTCTGAACAAACACATAGCCTCAAGAGACAAAGATTAGAGTTTAGCACTCCCTATGGGGAAAGGATCCAGTGAAAACACTGGACTTCCAGGTGAAAATATTAAGTAGCTCTACCTGAAATAAAGGAAAACAGAAAGTAGATTGAGCCTTACCTTGACTACAACATAAACCTGATGCACCATAGTTTCTAATTATGTTAAGGTAATTAATTAGCTTAAAAGAGGCAAGGATATTTGGTCAATGAAAAAAAGCAACATCATGTAAAGTCTCCAAGTTTTTTTTGGTTTGTTTTTTTGAGACAGAGTCTCACTGTGTCGCCCTCAGTAGAGTGCTATGGTATCACAGCTCACAGCAACCTCAAACTCTTGGGCTTAAGTGATTCTCTTGCCCCAGCCTCCCAAGTAGCTGGGACTATAGGTGCCTGCTACAATGCCTGTCTATTTTTTTGTTGCAGTTGTCATCGTTGTTTAGACAACAATGGTTGTACAGTGCATCAGTACAACCTTTTTTATTTTTATTTTTTATTTTTTATTGTTGGGGACTCATTGAGGGTACAAGAAACCAAGTTACACTGGTTGCATTTGTTGGGTAAAGTCCCTCTTACAATCGTGTTTTGCCCCCAAAAGGTGTGGCACACACCAAGGCCCCAAGACCCCACCCCCCTCGCTCCTTCCATCTTTCTGCTCTTCCTTTCCCCACCCCTCCCTCCTTCTTTCTCTCTCTGCTCTCCCCTTCCCTCCCCCCCACCGTGTCAATAATTGTCATTAATTGTCCTCATATCAAACTTGAATACATGGGATTCATACTTCTCCATTCTTGTGATGCTTTACTAAGAATAATGTGTTCCACTTTCATCCAGGTTAATACAAAGGCTGTAAAGTCTCCATGTTTTTTAATGTCTGAATAGTATTCCATAGTGTACATATACCATAGTTTGTTAATCCATTCCTGGATTGGTGGGCATTTAGGTTGTTTCCACATTTTGGCGATCGTAAACTGAGCTGCAATAAACAGTCTAGTGCAAGTGTCCTTATGATAAAA